>JACEIK010017695.1:0-11876 GCA_018107945.1 Datura stramonium
GTCTGAGAACCTGCAACTGTATCATGAAATGATACAACATAAAAGTATGCGTCAGTACTTTGAATGTACTGAGTAAGTGGGAGAAAACATAACTGAATATAATTATTGAACTGATATGACATGCAAAGACCAATAAGTAACCTAAACTGAACTACTAAAGTAAACTGAGGTGGTCAAAATGACCCTGTCTGATGGTCAAGGCATGTCCTAAGTCTGAAAGTAATGAGTTTGAGATACTGAACTGAACTGAGCTAAACTGATAGAACTAGAACTGAACTGAGCTTCTTATTCTGAAACTAGATTGGACTAACTAGTGGAAGAGTCTATAACTGACATATAACCATGTGAGCTAGACGTGGATTTCGATGTACACACCCCATCGGTAGGACCCAATATACCTTGCCAGGGTATAAAGGCATGGACTGTGAGATCACTTTCTGGGGCTAGAAGGCCAACAAAAATAACCTACGGTGGCAACGTAGTTTTAGGAACCTGGGTGCGCTGGAACGCCAGCCCTGTCGGTGCTAAGTCCTACTCCCACTAGATATATCTAACATGACTACTACTGCCAAGCTGATAGCTTGAAGCTGGGGCCCAAGACTAAGTTAGGGATACTTATATGGAAGTACCCTGAGTATCTTATCGGACCGAATCTAGAAACTGGTGTTCTAAGACTGGTTAGAGTTGCTTATTTGGAAGCTTCATAACCATCTAAAAACCATTAAAATCTGATAAATGATATCCAAGTATAATAACTGATAACTGGGAGGCACCACTAACACCTTAAGAAACAAGTATAGTCAAACTAATCAGCTGACATTATTCTGGTCAATCCGGAGATTGCTAAAAATCTGACTGAGGCTAGACTGACATTCTTGAGTGATACCGAGTAAATAAATTTTTGGGTGAGACTGACTAATTAAACCTTTAACTGAGTTTCTGATACATACAAATACTATAGGAATTCCCTAACTTTGAAAGATTCAAGCATGATTTAATAATTCAGTACATATGCAGGATTCTAGTTTTTGCTTCAAAAGTTAGGTCTAAAATTCTACTTCACTGGAATATGCATCATTTTGGTCACAAAATGGTGGAAATTAACTACAATAAACATAGATTAATATTCCACATGAATTATTCAAGGTATGACAACAATATCTTCACTTTCGAAAACTCAGGGCTAGAACTGATAGTGAATAGGGAAAGAGTTTTAGGGGACATAAGGAGAGAACAATATCCTTGTTGAATTTCCACATACCTGGTTGAAGGATCTCTCTAAAGATCTTGAAGCTACTGCACCTTTGAGAGGAACCCTAACTCTTGAGCCTTGAGAGAAGAAGGGAGAAGAAGAACTTTACAGTGGTTGTGAGAAGAGTGATGGGTTAGACTAGGAAAACTCCTTTAATTTGTCCAAAAATAAGCCTAAAACGACTAGTTTAAGAGTTAGAAGCATAAAAAAATACAAAATATACCCCTGGAAAAAAGTTCTCAAAAATCTATCTGTCTGGTGCTACAGGTCATACCATGACTCGTGGTGGATTCCTACGGATCGTGGTATGCCATTGGTGGATTTTGGAAGGCTTTAAAAGATTTTTGAAACCCCTGGTACGATTTCTTGGTATGAGTCGTACCTTCATACAACGAGTCGTACCAAGACTCGTGGTAACAGGGCTGGTCTTGTCCGCCAAACCTAACAGTATTTTACTAAACTGGCCATAACTTTTTACTTCAAACTCCGATTGATGTAAGGTTGGATGTGTTGGAATGAAGACTCAAATAGCTTTAACATGATATGCTGGATCACCCAAAAACAATTCGTATAATAGGAGTTATGATCATTTAAATTTGGCCTTTGTAAGAACTTTCATGAAAAACCCAATCGGTAGGAAGACTCTCAACTCAACTTCATGCTAGAGGTTCCTTATAACCTTAACTTGCATCCAATGCACTTTTTACACCTAAGAATCGATGTTAACAACTTGATTCCTTAAATTCATCAGGTTCAGATCTATCCAACTACCTAAAACAGTTCCAAACTTAGCCGAAAGTCCAAGGTGTATGACATCTCAACTCATGACTGAAATGACGATTCGTACCATCATCTTAAGACTCGTACTAAGTCTTTGTAGTTACTGATCCTTCCTTGAAAAATATCTGAACCTCCTATCTATGATCCTTCACTACGACTTGTACCAGCCTGATACAAATTGTAGGATCTGATCATGGTTTCCTTGCCTCTTCCTGCCAAACTCTCTAAATCATACCACAAAACTTGGTATGACTCGTATTGACTTGATACGAGTTGTGAGAGCCTTCCATGACTTCTAAATTAGATTCTGCTGAGATCTTTGGAACACACAACGAGTCCTTGGTATGACTCGTACAATCCTCCTACAAGTCGTACTGAGGCTCGTTCTGAGGATATCTTTTTTCCAGTTTTCTCTGTATGATCAACTTCAAATCCAGGGTTTAGTCATAGATATTTTTGGGGTATTACAAATTCGGTCAAAAAATCCATGTTGATTGCTTTCCATTTCCACATAGGCACTGCTATTTCCTATGTCAATCCACCGGACTTTTGATGTTCTGCCTTCACCTGCTGGCAATTAGGACATTGTGCTACAAATTCTTCTACCTCCTTCTTCATTCCTGGCCACCAGTAAATTTATTTTATGTCATGATACATATTTGTTGAACCTATGTGAAGAGAATAACGAGAATAATGTTCCTCTGCCATGATCTACTGGCGAAGTCCTACCACATCTGGAATGCAGAGGCGACCCCTATATCTCAAGACCCCATCTGCGGTTACTTCGAAAGCTGATACTTCCCCTTGTTGAGCTTTATCTCTGAGCTGGACCTGGTTAGGGTCTTCACATTGCCGTTCTTTCACCTCCACAACCAAGGATGATACCGCAGTATTCTGGATCACTGCTCCACTATCTCTCGAGACTACTGTTTGGACGGCCAAACTGGTTAACTGATGCAATTCTCAGACTAGGTCCCAGCTGTTCGGGCCTTAAGTAAGCCAAACTTCCCATGGATTTGCGGCTAAGGGCATCTGCTACAACTTTGTCCTTCCCTGGGTGATATAAAATGTTCACGTCATAATCCTTCAACATTTCTTACCAGCAACACTACCACAGATTCAATTCTTTTTGTGTAAAAATGTACTGGAGGCTCTTATGATCAATAAGAATATCTACATGGACGCCATACAGATAGTGCCTCCATATTCTTACTGCAGCCATTTCCAGGTCATGGGTGGGGTAGTTCCTTTCATGTTTCCTCAACTATCTTGAAGCATAAGCAATTACCTTACCATGTTGCATCAGAACACATCCTAACCCGATGCCCGAAGCATCACAGTACACTGCATAAACCTCTGATCCTTCTGGCAAAGCTAATACTGGTGCTGATGTCAACCTGTTTTTCAACTCCTGGAAGCTCTGTTCACATGCTTCAGTCCAGTGAATTTTAGCTGCTTTCTGGGTTAACTTGGTCAAGGGCGCTGATAGAGTAGAAACCGCGTACCTCAGTCGGAGTGGTAGGTCTAGGACATGTCTTTACTACTTCAATCTTCTGGGAATCTACTTGAATACTAGCTTCTAACACAATGTGACCCAAAAAGGCCATTGAATTCAGCCAAAACTCACATTTAGAAAATTTCGCATACAACTGGCGATCTCTGAGAATTTGGAGCACTGATCCGATGTTCTACTTCTGAACGGGAATATATCAGAATATCATCAATAAACACTATCACAAACAAGTCCAGATACGGCCTGAAGATTCTTTTCATCAAATCCATGAACACTGCAGGAGCATTTGTCATTCTGAAGGACATGACTAGAAATTCAAAGTGGCCATACCTGGTCCTGAAAACGGTTTTCGGGATATCCCTCTCTTGAACCCGAACCTGATGATACCCAGATCTCAAGTCAATTTTTGAGAAGTACTTTGCTCCCTGTAACTGGTCAAACAAGTCATCTACTCTGGGAATTGGGTATTTATTCTTGATGGAGACTTTATTCAGCTACCGGTAATCTATACACATATGGAGGGAGCCATCCTTCTTTCTCACAAATAGAACTGGCGCACCCCTGAGTGAAGTACTCGTCCTGATGAAGCCCTTATCTAACAGATCTTTCAACTGTTCCTTCAATTCTCTGAGCTCGATAGGAGCCATTCGGTACGGAGGGATGGATATAGGCTGAGTACCTGGTAATAAATCAATTGCAAAATTGATCTCCCGTTCTGGGGGAATACCAGGAAGTTCATCTTGGAATACGTTTGTAAATCCATTAACTAATGGAATGGACTGGAGAGTTGGGGACTCGGCTTGAACATCCTGAACCCTGACTATATGATAGATGCAACCCTTTGCTATTAACTTTCTCGCCTGAAGATAGGAAATAAACCTACCTTTTGGCATGGCTGCATTACCTTTTCACTCCCGTACTACCTCCCATGGAAAGTGGAATCGGACAGTTTTGGTCCAACATTCTACATTGGCATAACGTAGTGCTAGCCAATCCATACCCATAATTGCATCAAAGTCAATCATTTCTAATTCTACCAAATCTACTAAAGTCTGACGACCAACAACCTCTATTGTGCACCCCCGATAGACCCTCTTGGCTATGATGGAGTCACCAACTGGAGTAGACCTTGAAAAAGGTCGCTGAAGCAATTCTGGCGTAATACCGAACTTCCGGGCCACTAATGGTGTAACATAAGACAAAGTGGAGCCTAGTTCAATCAAGACATACACAGAATGAGAGTAGATGTCCAACATACCTGTCACCACATCCGGCGACGACTCTGACTCCTGTCGTCCCGGTAAAGCATAAGTGCGATCTAGACCGGTGCATGAGCTAGATGCCCCTGATCTGCCTTGGCCTCTGCCGGTTGGAGCTGAGGGCCTACGCCTTACTAGAGATGCTGGAGCACGTGACCCTACTGAAGATCTATTCTGTCGGTCCCGATCACTCTGACCCCTGGCTAGATAGTTTCTCATCAGGTGACCCTCCTTCCCGTAGATGTAACACATAGAATAACCATACCTACATGGCCCAGGATGACGATGAATACAAATAGGCAAAGTGGCACGGTAAATCTAATTTGCTGCTGCGAGCCTGATGGTCGTGAACTCTCGCCGGGTCTTGACTACCCCCGACGGCCTGATCTACTACCCTGCTGCTGCTATGGAGGTGGGGTCTGGGTGGTCTGCCTGATAATTATGGCCTGGGTCTGCCCTATAATTCTACCTGCACATCACTCGATCTAGCTCTGCGGCGCTGCTCCTGATTTATTCTTTCTATCTCTTGTTGTCGCTTTCTGATCCCCTCAATATTTTGAGCAAATTGCTGAACGCGAGCAATATCCATGTCCTCTAGCAGAGTAGTTGTACTACAAGTCTCTACATATTCTGGATTTAATCCCATGATAAATCGATGCACCCTAGCTGACATCTACAAAATCCGGTGCATATCGGGCCAGGGAATCAAACCTCATAGCATACTCCCGAACACTCATCGAGTCCTACTCCAGATGAAAAAACCAATCTACCCAGGCCTGTCGGATCTCCCACAGAAAATAATGGTCCAAAAAGGCCTCTACAAAGCTGGACCAGGTTGGAGGGGGAACATCTCTACCTCGGGACCTTCCCCAACTCTCATACCATAATATATCTTTGTCCCGTAGTTGAAATATAGCTAACTCAACTTATTCTGTAGATGTATCATGCATTACTCTAAAGATCCACTGCAGCTGGTCTAAAAAGTCCTAGGGGTCCTCGTCCCGGTCCATCCCCGTAAACTACGAGGGACTTAGAGAAAGGAACTCTAGAACCCTCGAACTACCTGGTCTTCCTGAAGACTTCGCAACTACGGGTGCCATTGGCTGACGCTGTGTGGCCATCATCTGAGCTATCATAAAAATAGCACTCCTGACCTCCTAATCTAATGGCATCAGTATAGAGATTGTTGGAGGCGATGCCGACACATCTGCTGCTCTGGACGGCTTCCAGGGACTACTGGGGAGACCTAGATGTAGTCTCCTTATTGCCCTCAGATCGAGCCGACTCTAACTGAGGCACCCTGCTAGTGCCTTCTCCTGCTGCAACATCTAATTTCCTGCCAGTCGTGGTCTGTCACACGTTTGTCATTTCTCTATAGAAAAACAGATTACTGTAAGCTTAGGGACTCATCCCTATACAACATAACTCTATAGCACGACTGGAAGAGAAGGAAGAGTACCATCCTAACATGCCTCGAAGCCTCCTGTCTATAGTATGTGGTGCACAACACATCCATAGGCAAAACTCTACTTACTTTGGCTTGCAGACTCCCTGGGATACGACCAGCTCTGATACCAAGTTTGTCACGCCCCACCTTGGGAGGCATGACTGGCACCTAGTGCCCTACTAGGGTCTGAACTGGCCCAACTGAGCTTACGCACCTCTGGTGCATGACTAACACTAAATCTCAAATCAAGAAAATAATAGGCTATATCTCGGTTGTAAGCACAGCCCCCGACCGAAAGGCCTTATAGCCACCTGTAAAACAAAATAGCTACCCAGAAATAGATAATAATAGGGAATCCTATGCAGGCCGACAAGACCACTATGAAGTCTAGTTATGACATAAACTAAGCTATGACCGACAAGGCCGCTAACTAACAGCTAAACAAGGCCTCACACGGCCAATAAGAAAGATAAAACACATATGGGCCCCACACGACCAACAACAACTAACCATAGGGAATTAGAAATAATCTGCAAGCCTCTAGGAGTGATATACTGGTCGAGACAGGGCCCAGACCTACCCGTAAACTATACAAACAAAAAGAGAGTCAACCTTTTAACTATGAGCTCCGAAGGAAAGGAGCCGACTGCACTACTAATCTAGCTGAAAACTAGGAAGGTCCTGACCTATGCCTGTCCGTACCTACAGGCAAGTAATGCAGCACCCCAAGAAGGGCGTCAGTACAATGTGTACTAAATATGTAAGGCAGTAACTGTAAATAACTGAATGAACTGAAATGAAACTGAAAGTAACTGAAAAGAAGAGATAGAATACTACCTGAATAGTTGAACCTCCTGCTGTCTAATCTATTAGTAACTAATGCAAGCAAGAACCTTACCTGGCCCCCATAAGCCGAAAGGTACAACCAGCACAGAATAACCCAGCCAGGGCCCCCATTAGCCCTGGTGAGTACACTTCAATCTATATACCCCTAACAAGGTCATACTAAGTCATCTAATAACCATAGCTGTCCTACCAGTCCCCTAGGTTTGCAACTGAGCCCGCTCGGCCCCTAAACTGTAACTGTGTCTGAGTATGGTGTACTCCTAATATCTGATATCTGTACCCCAGGCACCAGGCTCGACAGGGGATGTGGTGTAGTGCCGATCGGCATAAAAATAGTCCAGCCATGGAATGGACTGTATGAGGACCTGGGACCCCATCTTCGTTCCTTGCAGATGGCATACCGCTCCTTGGAGCGACGTCATCTCACCCCTGGCGGGCGTCGACACAGCTATTAACCCTGGGGTTGGTCATGGAGGGCTATATAAGGCAAGGTCAATCCCCAACTAAACCTGGTATACTGGCCTCAACTAATAACAACTGCTAATCACAGTAGATATATTTATGGTTTTCTTACTGGGATTCAAACTGAATTATAGTACTGAAAAAACTAACTTTCCGAAAGAATTTGCCTTAACATACTTGGATTGTCGATTTCTAATTAACTAGCGAGTTTCAAATCGTACTCAATAACTCTTTCCACTATAATCATATTACTGGGAGAACGAGACTAGTTTCAATACTAAATTCGGAAAAATGATAACTTTCTATATAAATATAACTATACTTCAACTTAATGGAACACGGTAAAAAACATATAACTTCTTGAAAGTTCAGCAGGAAAAAATGCTTACTTGAACCCTGTGATCGTGTAGAAATTAGTTTGGAGCAATTCTGACAACTTTTGCTCGATGGGGCCATGATTTTCCAGGTGAATTTCACGAAAATAACTCCGTAGTAAAGCTCCCTGTGTCCTTAAACTTCGATACCCGAAGTTAATTTGAATTTGGACGGTGTTTGATAGTGTAAACGGGCGAAAATAACTTGAATCCTTCGTGTCTCTCACTCTCTGGCTGAATAAGTTCTTAGGAAATGATTTAAACTTGAAGGGAGGGACTTATATACATGCTAGGGAGGTGGCAGGGGCACCCGCGCCGCCCATCGCGCCAACTATGCCCCGCGTCGTGCCCCTCAATGCGCCAAGGGGGCTGGGGCGTCGCGCTGGCCCTTGCGGATTGGCCTTGCTTGACCCGACTTTCAATGCTTTTCTACACACGTCACACTCTATTTATTTACCACAAATCAATGTGTACGCTTACTAATTGTTAACTTTTACGGGGTGTAACAAAGACTCTCCAATATTCATATTTAAGCAATGTTCTGAGAATACGATTATATGAGCATTATACATGTTTTGGGAGTAGCGTCTAGTACCGAGTAGGCTAGAGGTTCCAAGGTTCCCTGGTCTCATAAACTATGAGCCAACATAAGGATATATTTTGAGACCTCTCAAGAGAGTGTTTCCCGGCCCAAGGGCACACCATGATATCGCACCTTACTTATCCTTTGCCCTGGCAAGGCTTAGGATGACTTTTTTCCATGTAGGCAAGACGTGGGATCATCATGTGCTCATACATGGTGGTTGTCGGTTACGACGAGTCTCCCATTGTTCCTCATGATTTCAATTATGCATGTTTATAACTTATGATATTATGTTTTCAGCAGGTTTGACCCAATGATAAGTTTATAAGCCTTTACTTATGATTTTAGCTACGGTAAGCCATATGATTTTAGCTTTGGGTCATTCTATTCAGATATGAAACTCAGTTTATGATTATACATGATTCAGATTCAAATTTTAGGATGCAGTCCCTACTCTCATGATTTTATGATTTATGTTTATATGCATGATTTTAGTTTATACTTACTAAACATGATTTTAGTTTATACTCCGCCATTAGCCCAATCTTCCACCACTTAGTCTAGTTCAGTTCCTGCTGTGGTGGGTTCTCATTTCCCAAGGACCTTCAGCATAGTATTTGATGTTGTTATTTTAGCTTTCAGACTTTATCGAGCTAGTTAGGGGCCTTGTCCCATCAGCTCTTCAGACATGTTAGAGGCTTATCAGACAATATGTAGAATTTCAGCTTTGTTAGTGTTGACTCTGTTATGATTGATATTATTCATACTTTCGCTTTATGTATGCTCCTTAGCTGCTATGTTCATGCCATAGCTTGACTTGGAGCCCTTTGTGGTTCTAGGTTTTGTGTCTCGATCCAGGGTCTCAGCTCTGATCGTGACAAACTTGGTATCAGAGCAAAGCTTTAGAGTGTCCTAGAATGTTTGAAAGACGCGTTGAGTAGAGTCTTTTCCATGGGTGTGAAGCGCGCCACACTAATGGGAGATAGGCTACAAGATATTTTAGGAAATTTTCCTTCTTTCGTGATCTATGTCATGCGATGAAGTATCTTCCTATCCTTTTAATTTGTGCTATATGCGATTTCTGAAATATGCCTCCACGTCAAGTGAATGGAAGAAGGAATGGCAACGGGAGTGGCCACGATAATGGAAATAAAGACGGGCATCAGCAATCACCACCAGCACCAGCGGATCCAATGCTCGAACAGGTCACACATGCCGAGTTTATAGCAGCCTTTCAGATATTGGCACAGGAGGTAACCGCTCAGGTCAATCAGCAGGCAGTGGCTCACAATTCTCAAAATAGGAACGCAGTGGCGGCAAGAATTTGAGACTTTCTTCGGATGAATCCGCTGGAGTTTCTAGGGTTGAAAGTGGATGAGGACCCTCATGAGTTCATTGAGGAGGTCCAGAAGATCGCTCAGATTATGAGGGTGACCAGAGAGGAGAATGTGGATCTAGCCTTCTAATAGCTGAAGGGGGTTGCTTACATATGGTACTGCCAGTGGAAAGATGGTAGGGAAGTGGGAGCAGTTCCCATGAATTGGGACGAGTTTGTGACTACCTTCTTGGATAGGTTCTTCCCTAGGGAGTTGAGGGAGGCAAAGATGGCGGAGTTCGTCAACTTGAAGCAGTATCATAGGACTATTCAAGAGTATGCCTTATATTTTACCCGGCTGTACAAGTATGCGCCGGTGATAGTTGCAGATTTGTAACGACCCGAACGTCGTTACCGGATGGTTAAGGGCCTATAAAACTGGAACTAGTTAGGGAAAGAATAGAAAGGGCTATGAAATTTTTCTAAGTGTGAAATTGGTGATTTCTAGGTAGTTACTAGTTCAGGGGACCGCAACAGCGAAGGGATTTCCACTACAGCGAGACCGTGGTGACGGTCGGTGTTCCATCGTGGCGAATTTGGGATGTAACTGCTGGAATTGCTGCAATGACACAAAGGCCACTACAGTGAAAAAGAGACCGCTGTAGTGAACGACGGGAATCAGAAAGTGGGTTTTAATTAGGACTTATGAGGGTTTACCCCATTATTCTCAAAATCACGATCAAGAGGTCTAAGAAAATGGGAAAACATTCCAGACTAGTGAAACTCTTCACCAAGGTAAGATTTTTTGATTGTTTGTCACTACATGAGTAATGTTCATCCTAGAATCCCTATAGACCTTTAATATTGGAATTTTGGGAGGGAGAAGACCCTAGATAGTTAGATTAGGGCTGAAATATGGGGAGACTAAGTGTGTTTAGACTTGATAATTATGAGTATTGATCACTCTTCTAAGATTTTGTTGAGAACAAGAATTATACGAGAATTGAGACTTGAAACTTGATAGAATTGGGGTTCACTTTTGAAAGAGCCTGAAGGGAAGGGTTTGATATTCTAAAACCCTTATTTCGAAGAGGGAGTAATGAATTACACTTTGTTTATTGTAGATTACAAGTGTTTCGAGGCCGTGAGAAAGGGAAAGGATCTAGTGGAATAATTGAATCTTCGTGTCTGAGATTGAGGTAGGTCATGGTTATAGAGTTAGACCCTGTGTAATGGATTGTATGCTCATGTATGACTATATTTGATTGGTCTTCAGACATTCCTTGTTATTAACATTTTCCTGTGAATAAATGGAAATTACCATGTTGATATGAGGTGAATATAACCTGTTGTTAAGATCATGTGGAAGTGTATAATGGAACTCGTATTATGAACCTATCATGTGAACTTAGTGTTGTGCTCGAGCAAGTGAGGGGATAGAGCATAGACTCCGATGAAGTGATAGGTATATATACATATATATGGTTTCGATCGTGTAATGCACCTTTTTGTGATTAAAGGATGAGAATGACTTAAATATTAACTATTTTCTAAAATGAGAGAATCAAGCCCGAGGGGAGTATCTAGGCGAGCGAATATTGTTACCGAGTGGCTCGTGTCCAAGGGGAGCATCTAGAAGAGCATATGAGTAGGAGCGGGTATCACGCCGGTATGGTACATGGATTTCTAAAGTCCCCTGTAGGTCATGATTGAAAGGGCAGAAATAAGATCCTCTGGCATGTGTGTACACTAATTGTGTGGTTGAGTGGTTATGGTGAGATAGCGAAGGCATTTGCCCATCATGTCATATGTTATGCATGTTACATTATCTTGTGTTATCATTATATTCAAACAAAGTGAATGAATAATGTGCTAAGAGGTTGCATTGTGTTACACCTCGTAAAATTTTCGACACATAGATGGCCTATTCGCGTGTTGGTTAAGAGTATTTGAAAGCCATACATGCTAGAAAAAGGCTCGGGAAAAGATCGGACGAGAAACCTGTCGAACCATCGCGGAAGGAGCCGGGGCAGAGCCCCTCCGCG
>JACEIK010017696.1:0-11875 GCA_018107945.1 Datura stramonium
ATGAAACATACATACGTACTAAGACATGAAAGGTATTAAGAGACATGAACTTGACATGAAACTGAATAGAGCACTAAGGAGGAGACTAATACGTCATGCTGGAACTGAGTTGGAAGGGAAAAGATGCGGGTATCTAGCCATCATATTTGCTTCAGCTTCCTATGTAGCTCCCTCAACTAGTTTATTTCTCCACAAATCCTTTACTGAAGCTACCTCCTTGTTCCTTAACTTGGGAACCTTACGACTACGGATCTCAATTGGAACCTCCTCATAGTTAAGGCTATCCTTCACATCAATGCTCTGTACCGGAACAACTTGAGCTGGATCACCAATGCACTTCTTTAGCAAGTACATATTGAAAAATGGATGTACCAAAGCTAACTCCACTGGAACTCCAACTCGTAAGTCGCATTGCCAACACGTCTCAAAATCCTACAAGTACCAACATATAGGGACTAAGCTTCCCCTTCTTGCTAAACCTCATAACTCCCTTCATGGGAGATATCTTCAGAAACAACCCGAATGACCCCTTCTCATAATGAGAATGTATATAACCCTATTCCGGCCTTGTCAAAGAGTTGAACAATGGTTTTTTCATGTGGTCAAAGAGTTGAACAATGGTTTTTTGGTGTTTTCAAAGATTTGAACAATGAAAATAGATGGAGAGTGCCTTATTAAATTGATCAGGTCATGTAGGAGATCTCCCTCCAAGACGTACATATGACTTTCATCGAATACGGCTTTCCGAAGAATTCTATATGTATCTATGAGATCGAGTATGGAATTCTGTTTACTCTC
Organism: Datura stramonium; assembly: GCA_018107945.1. Classification (NCBI taxonomy): domain Eukaryota; kingdom Viridiplantae; phylum Streptophyta; class Magnoliopsida; order Solanales; family Solanaceae; genus Datura; species Datura stramonium. The sequence goes on from JACEIK010017696.1 coordinate 799, forward strand.
GCACATGCGGAACGGGCACGGAGAAAAAGAAGTGTGGAGGAGAAGCATCTGAGCTTATTCCGAGTACCGCGTCTTCCTAGTGAAGTAGAGACGTCTTCATGGGTCCTCAACGATCCCGGTGGCGATGTCCAAATCGTGACGGACCGGGTAAAACTGAGGAGCTTGAAATTAGACCACAACTGAAAGAGAAGGACTTTCCATGGTACATTCTGTACAGGTCTTTCGCCCTTAGCCATCAACAGCGAACTCAAGCATTGTCCTCCTAATATCTGCATATGATTTTTGATGACTCTGAGTTGTCCTCAGCATCTATCGGATAACATGAATTTTCTCCATAGACTCATGAACTAAATCGGGTACTATCAACGTAGCCTCACCTACCTTGTACCATTCAATCAGTGACCTACACCTCTACCCATAAAGAGCCTCAAATGGAGCAATCTAAATGCTAGAGTGGTAGCTGTTATTGTAGGTAAACTCGATGGGAGGAAAGTGATCATCCCAACTACCTCTGAGATCGATCACACAAGCTCTCAACATGTCCTCTAGATTCTAAATGGTCCACTCGGTCTGGCCATCTGTCAGTGGGTAAAAAGTTGTGCTATGCTTCACCTGAGTACCGAGGACCTTTTGAAATGATCTCCAAAATTGCGAGATGAACTGAGTACTCCTATCTGAGATGATAGACAATGGAACTACATGCAACGTAAATAACTCCCAAATGTAAAGTATAGCATAGACCTCGGCTAAATCCATAGTCTTGACTGGTAAGAAATGTGCTTACTTGGTCATCCGATCTATAATCATTCATATAGAATCACATTGTTAGCGTGTATAAGGCAACCCTATAATGAAGTCCATATTAATCTCTTCCCACTTCAAAGAAGGAATATTGATATCCTATAGCATACCTCCAGGTCTCTAATGCTCAACCTTCACCTATTAGTAATTCGACCACTTAGACCCAGATGCTACAATATCCTTCTTCATGTCATTCAACCAATATACTTCCCATAGATCATGGTACATCTTGGTGGAACCTGGATAGATAGAATGTTGCGAGCTTTGAGCCTTTCACAACATCCGCTCTCTCAAGTCATCGACATCTAGAGCACATAATCGACCTTGATATTGGAGTACACCCCACTAAACACCACATGAACCAAAAAGAAATTGACTTCAGCGAAAACTCACACTTGCTAAACTTAGTAAACAACTGACAATCCTTAAGAGTTTGCAACACAATCCTCAAATGACCGACATGCTTCTCCTCAATCCAAGAGTATATGAGGATATCACCTATGAAGACAATAACGAACATATCCAAGTACTTCTTGAACACCATGTTCATCAAATCCATAAAAACTGTAGAAGATTCATTAGTTGAAAAGATATAACTATAATTTCATAGTGATCACCAAGTCCTGAAGGCTGTCTTCAGAATGTCACTCTCCCTAACCTTGAGCTGGTGATAGCTGGATTTGAGGTCTATAAAAAAGCACTTGGCTCCCTGAAGCTTGTCAAATAAGTCATCAATCCTGGGAAGGGGACACTTATTCTTGATTGTGACCATGTTCAACTGACGGTAGTCAATGCACATTTTGAGAGAACCATCCTTCTTACATACAAAGAGGATTGGAGTACCCCACGAGGAGTTACTAGGCCTGATAAAACCCTTATCTAGGAGATCCTTCAAATTTTCGTTCAACTCCTTTAGCTCAGCAGGAGCCATTCTATAAGGAAGAATGAATATGAGTTGCGTATCAGTGAGAAGGTCAATACAAAAGTCAATTTCCCTCTAGGGAGGAAATCCTAGTAGGTCAGCTGGAAACACCTCTAGATACTCACATACAACCGGGACTGACTGAAGAGTCGGGGTTTCAAACTTAGAATCCTTAACTCTAACTAGATAATATACACAACCCTTGGAGATTATATTCCTGGTGTCACGGCCCGAGCATGGACCCAGATCGTAGACACGGGACAAGGAATCTCGAGAGACCCCTAGTCAACCCATGGCATAAGCATTCACTAACTCGTTCAATAAACATGAAGAAATATAATCATAAACTCAACGGAAGTCTAACTTAACATAACGACAGAATAAACATCTGAAGCTGAATACATGTCTAAGTCTGATAAGCCTCTAATATGGATGAGCTGATGGGACAATACCCCCAACTAGCTCAGCAATACTGAAACTAAAAATACAACCAAGATAACTGAAAGTCTAGACCTCAAAAGATGAGGACTCACCAACCAAGCATGTACTGACTCTGATAAGCGACTATGAACGGGTCTGGACTTGAGAACTGGGTCCTGCATCATGAAATGATGAAGCATAGAAAGTATGCGGTCGGTACGTAGATTGTACCGAGTATGCAAGTTAACTAAAACCGCTTTGATAACATAAATCATTTAAAACCATTCATACATATAACAAGCTTTTAAGAATAAGTGGAACACTACATGCATTTATTTTGGAATCATACTCTTATCATAATGAATTCATGCATGGCTTTAGAACCTCATAACTGACTCGAATGACTCAAAGATAAAACATAACATTTATATCAAAAGCTAAACAATGAGTCAAACCTTTCTTCCTTAACATGCATGTATAAGATAATTATCATGAGTAATGGATATGCACTTTAGAATGATATAGACAGTGGGAGACTGATCACTTAGTCGACATACCACAATAGAGCTTATGTGGTCCTGACTATTACCCTCAAGTGGGCAGAGCCGTCCAAAACCTTGCCTGGTCTAGGGACGCTACCATGATATCGATATCAAGCTGAAAGGGCCATTTCGGCCCACAAGGGAGGTCTAAATAATATATAGAATCAACCTACTTTGGCGCGTAGTTCTGGGGCATAGGGTTATCGACCCTTAGCCCACTCGGTGCTAGACTCTTCTTTTAAAATATGCAATGCTCTATATCACATAAATACGAAGCTCAACATCGTCTAGTGACGAAGCTCAACATGAAATCATGCATAAAATCAACATCGTGTGAAATGAAGCTCAACATTTTCTATTGACAAAGCTCATTATGAAATCATGCATACACTAGACATCATATAAATATCAATTTCAACAATGTCATTTTGACAAAGCTTAGAATGAAATGATGCTTAGACTCAACATCATGTAAAATGAAGCTTAACATTGTCCTTGACAAAGCTCGACAATAACATGCATAACAATTAAGGATTTACGCATAGAGAAGGATTTACTTTGAAACATACCACAAGCTAAAATTCATATTAAGGGTAAAGGAAAATTTCATCTCAACCATGTGGTAAGCTCATATTTGGGAAAATCACAATTTAAAATCATCATTTGGGCATAACCCAAATCTCTACAATACTTGGGTCTATTTAATCTTCTTTGAAAACATCATTAAAACATGGGTAAGGTTGGAAACATGCCTTTCATCATCTACTCCATCATCTTTGCATTCTATATGAACAATCCACACATGTGCGTTTTAGATTCAATTTTAAAAAGACAATTTTGTAGATGAAATTAAGTTAGAATCCGCCCAAGCGTAGTAAATCACCAATATCAACTCAATTTAATCATACCCGTGAGTAGAGATGTAAGAATCATGTAATTGAATGAAAACCCATACTTGATCATCACAAACCAATCACAAATTGATAGGTAATCGACATGAGTGTGGAAGGAAGCACCCACTCATAGCCTTACATACCTAGGATTGAAGAATCCTAACTCTTCCTAATTTTCCATCTTAGATTTGTGGGTGAGCCAGTCTTAGAATGGAAGGGTAGTTCAGCTGTTCCTGTAGGTCGCTTCATTTCCTACCTCAATGCTAGGAAGATGATTTCCAAGGGTTGCATGTATCATTTTGTTAGGGTCAAGGATGTTGAGTCTGAGACCCCAACTATCAAGTTAGTTCCAATAGTACGTGAGTATCCAGAGGTCTTCCCGGATGATTTGCCAAGTATTACCTCCCGAGTGAGATATTGACTTCGGTATTGACCTCCTTCTCGATACGCAACCTATATCTATTCCACCCTACATGATGGATCTAGCTGAGCTAAAATAGTTGAAGGATCAGTTAAAGAATTTTCTAGATAAGGGTTTCATTAGACCGAGCCAATCTCCATGGGGCGCACCAATATTATTTGTTGGGAAGAAAGATGGTTCCCTTCGTATGTACATTGATTATCGACAGTTGAACAAAGTCACTATAAAGAACATGTATCCCTTACCTAGGATCGATGATTTGTTCGATCAACTTCAGGGTGGTAAGTGTTTCTCGAAGATAGATCTCAGATCTAGGTACCATTAGCTCAGAGTTCGGGAGAGTGATATCCTGAAGAAGGCATTCAGAACACGGTATGGTCATTATGAGTTTGTAATTATGTCTTTTGGACTAACGAATGCTCCTACAGCTTTTATGGACTTGATGAACAGAGTATTCAAGCCATATTTAGACATGTTCGTGATCATGTTCATTGATGACATCTTTGTATACTCTCGGAGCCAGGAGGAGCATTCCGCTCACTTGAGAATAGTACTCCTGACACTCAAGGACTGCCAATTGTCTGCAAAGTTTAGCAAGTGTGAGTTTTGGTTGGACTCCATGGCATTCTTGGGCCATGTGGTGTCCAACAAAGGCATAAAAGTAGACTCGCATAAAATTGAGGCGGTGAAGAATTGGCCTAGATCGGTGAATCCTTCGTATATTCGGAGTTTTTTGGGCTTAGTTGGCTACTATCGGAGATCTGTGGAGGGTTTCTCATCCATTGCAGTGCCTTTGACTAAGTTGACTCAGAAGAAGGTGAAGTTTCAGTGGTCGGAGGCTTTTGAGAAATGTTTCCAAGAGTTGAACTCGACTTACTTCGGCACCAGTGTTGACCCTACCCGAGGGTAATGATGGTTTCATGGTGTATTGTGATGCTTCTAGAGTTGGACTTAGGTGTGTGTTGATGCAGCGTGGAAGGGTGATAGCTTATGCCTCTCGGAAGCTGAAGGTGCATGAGAAGAATTACTTGACCCACGATCTTGAATCCACGATCTTGAATTTGCCATGGTGGTATTCCTCGCATTGAAGATATGACGACATTACTTGTACAGGGTCCGCGTGGATGTATTTACGGATCACAAGAGCTGCCAGTATGTGTTCACACAGAAAGATCTAAATTTTCGCAAAGGAGGTGGTTGAGTTATTTAAGTATTATGACATGAGTGTCCTTACCACCCGGGCAAGGCAAATGTGGTTGCAAATGCGCTTAGTAGAATCTCAATGGAGAGTTTTCCCATGTGGATGAGGGGAAGAAGAAGTTGGTGAAGGAGGTCTATTCGGTGGTCTCGATGACTACACACAAGTGCACGTGGTCGAACAAGTAGTAAATGACCTGCAAGCTGGGTATCGATCCCACAGGACTCGGACTATGGTATAAATCTACCAAGTGTCAATAAACTCGTAACTCTAAAAATGCGTACAACAATGTGAAGAAAAGTTTTTTATATTTTTTTGTTTCCTAATTTATACTAAGTCTAAAATGAATATACAATTTGAGTCTGAACTATGAATGTGAGCATGCCGAGGCTAAAACGAACATGTAGAGAAATAAATTATCGATACAAGTTGGTTAATCTTTCTTCCAGTTTCTAGTCGGAACTTAGGCCTATGGATTAAAACTTCGTATTTAACCCAACTTAAGAATCATGAACCTTCCGCCTACATTGGTGATAAGAAGAAATTCATGTTCTAGCCATACAAAACCGATTCCGTAATTGACTAATACAACTTTCGTGTATATTTATCCCGAAGGTAAATCAATTCCTCAATTTTCCAAACTAAGAAGGATCATATCCTATTAATTCATAACTTTCCAATTTTGTGATGAAAGTGAAACCGGTCTTTTTAGATATACATTAACATTGGCCAAACATTAATGCAGTAAGAACAAGAATTAATAGAACCATAGAAGAAAAGATGAAAGTACCAAATAATCAATATATTTCACTACCAAATGTTCTTAACCTCAAGAAGAAGTGAAATTAGCCACTCATTTGTGGATTAAACATCATCAAATGAGTATAAATCATACAAACAATTGAAAGAAAGGAGAAAGAGATAGAGAAAAACCCCAAGATTTTCGTCCCCTCAACTGCCCGTAACCCACGTTCTTGCTCCACCAAGTCAGAATAATTAAAAATGAACCTAAGTGTTCTATTTATATTGGTGGAAATTTTTCCCTAATAAGCAACGTATCACGGAGTGCATCACGGAGCACCGCCAGGACACCCGCATGAACGCGACCCCACTGAATTTGGTCGTCCGTGCATTTAATCCCAATGTGGCACGACATGCAAAGCTTTAGCGACAAACGTGCCACCTACACGAACGCGCACCTTCACTCTGAATTCCAAGTTCCAGGTAATAGGTCCAACGTGCCACGGAGGCAACGTTGCACCTCCCGTGGAATTTATTCCACCCTAATCATCCGGCGTAATGCATCCGCGATGGTACAAGTGATGACTCCATCACTGAGCCCTTGTCCATGCTTTCCTTGGCCATTTCCTTGCTCGCTTTCCGAGTCCATTTCCGATTCCTCCCAACATGCATCTTAGCTTCATAAAAATTATATTTTTCCCGCAAAACAACGCTAATTATGTTAAGCTAGTATAAATTCACATTTACTACAATTTACATGAGAATGTACAAACATCTATAGATAAACAAGACGAAACAACGCATTTGGTATCACTTGGGCATATAAATATGCCCAAGATCACTTACCCCACACTTAAAAATCTTGTTCATCCGAACAATAATCTTACACCTCATGCAACCGACACCCAATCATGGCTACTTTGGCTCGACAATCCGAGCTACGGTTATACCGTTATTTAATATAGCAAATCATCAAGAAAACATGCATAGTATCATCAATACAATGACATCCAACACATCAAGACCTCCTAGACTCGGGAATTGACTCTCGATATCGACAAACTCATGCAAATTAGCTTATCAAGATATCCGACACCAAATTCACCCTCGCCAAGCATGTGCCCTCACAACACAAGAGAATTTTTAATCACATGAATCAAACATTACGTAGGCATATAAACACGATTACCCCTCTCTCCCAAAAGAATTCACATGCATCGGCATGAACCATAGGCTTGCCTCTAGTGTATTACTCCACTAATATAAGGACGCGTGATGTAAGATCACGTAGACTTAACGGCTTGTAATGCTACGGAACTAAAATACTACAATCAATAATAGCAACTAGCATCCTTAAGCGCTTTTTCAATACATCCCATCACATTCTCGGGCATTGCTTTTCCTTCATCTCCATTCTGAAGTCTTTCTTTATTCTTGTCCCCCACTTCTTTAAGCACACCCGACTTAACAACAAAGATTAGTTATACATCTTTATTTTCTTTAAGTCCGGCAAGTGCACCTTTGATTTTTTTCTTACTTTCATCACTTTGCTTTTTCTTTTCTTTTTCGCCACTATACTCACTCCTTGACACCGTGGGAAAATTATTTTTTTCTTTGAGCGCTAAGAGTTTTTGGATCAGATTACGGATAAATGAAAATAAAGGGTTAAGCTCGGTTTACACCTTTTCGACAAAATAAAAAAATAGGCTAGCTCAATGGTTCAACTAAGGTTTGACATTCGAGGTGGGTATGAAAAAAGAAAACTTTCGGTTAAAACAAAGAAATGCCTACATTCTTCCTACACTACACTTCCTTCATTTCGCTTCTGTACACACACCAGGCAAGTTCTAGACAATTCACAATAGCATGGAATAATCGAAACCTCACCAAACAATTGCACATGCTCAACTCAAGAAATATTGATAGACTCTTCAACTGCCCACTACAAGAATTCAAACATTAAGCCTCAATCACACCGACTCGAACTTATGGCCTAGGTATCTCAACATATTTACAAAATTGCATGCTTTCATATGGATCACCTTTGCATTCTAAATATCATGTACAACACGCAACAAGAATTTCGCAACCATAAAGTAGCAACACACTTGGGATACAAACAAACAAACAAAAAAAAGACAAAACTACTCCTATCGACTACATTTCTAAGACGATCGTCATCCATCCTTCATTGGGAACAATCACTATTTACGACTTCGGCTCAATGGGACTCTTCGGTAAAAGAACCAAAAACAACCGAGAAACCCAATCATAAAAATACTAACGAAAATTCTTAAAAATACCGATGATTTCGATAAACAAAAAAAATATTTACACAACTAGCTAACAACATCCAACAAAGACACAACAACTTCACAATAATTACAATACAAAAACATACACACAAAAGCACAAAAATGGTCAATTTTTCCAGCACAACAACAGAATATGAATATCAACAAAACAAGACAAAAACCGCACCTAACTACTCCCCACCCCACACTTAAACCGAACATTGTCCCCAAGACTGTTCATAAATTCAACATAGCACAAAAGTGGGCGGTGAAAATCCCTGATCAATCGGTATTCAACTTCGCCGTGCCGCCGCCTCGCTTCCCATGTTCTGGATCGCTCCCCGTCGTCCTCCTCCGACCAACATCTGGAGTCCTCACGACGGTCTCCTCATCGGTGGGGACGTCATCATCCACAGGCTCCTCAAAAGTTGGGCCCACCCTACATAGAGCTCCCGTACAATGGGCGTAGTCTAAGTCGAGTTGGCAGCCATCCTCTCGTTGCCTGGCCTCCACTCTGGCGTGCGCTCGAGACCGCATCTCAACATGCGGGCCATGGTCGTATCATCCCGAGCATGACGCCAAGTTAGTAAGAACTGCCTATGAGTGGTGTCGGGTGCCTTGGTCTTTATGACGTCCATGGCATGCCTATTCATATGCGGGATGTAATCCAAGGCTCTTCCTCAACATCCGTGCTCAGAACGTGGTCAGCAAACCACCAAACCCATACCTGTGCCCTTGATGCAAACGGGCTCTCTTCATGGAGGAGGGTGATCACCGCCCAACATTGACCCTAGCCCTTTCATCGTGGCATACACCAGCATAAGCGTCCCGGTGACATCTGGTCATGTGCACCCCTAATCGTACAGAATAAACAATTTTCAGCGATCCTGGCTTCCCCTGTTCATCTGTGAGTAGGGTAAATGTCTGGGATGGTAGCCCTCTCCTTATGCCCGCTCCAACGTGTCAAGCCGAACTGTGCCCACACAAGGTGCGTCTCGATATCCGCATAGGGTGGAGTGATGCCCGCCCGGAGTACATGGGCTTCCGTGTCCCGCGCCCCCACAGGCATTTAGGTGATGGGGCTCAAAGTGACAACCTGCCCCCCTTATCTTGACGGTGTGACCGCGGAGTTTCGGGTTCCGCTGGCGAGAACTCGGTCACATGGAGATTGCACTCCTTGGGCTCTTCAAAGACAAATGCCTGGCAGTTGTCAATACACTCACGATTCTAGGGAATTCCGTGCAAGTGGCTCCCTTGCAATGTGCCTCGGGGAAGTATTTGGTCCGCTTTGTGTTTGGCATACCATTTCTTCCTTTGTCGGGCCACTATCGGTTCGTATTGACCCGCGTTGACGCGCGCAACCGCCGGTGCCGTTGGGACTGCCGCTTCCCCGCCCCGATCCTTTTTCTTCCGCGCCCGATGATGTGCCCTGGCCTTGTCTCTTGCCTCGCTGCCATTGTTCCCCTTGCCAAATCGCGCATTTCCGCCCCAATGTCGCTGGGCCTGTACTAGCTTCAAGGTTTGGTAGATAAGCCACCCCACGCTTAGTCTTTAGCCACAATTTCTCAAAGATTACCCACAAGATCACCTCATTTTACCAATTTACATAAAAAACAAGAAAAACAAAACTAAAAGTGCTTCTAGTATTCAAGAGAATTCACACGGTAAATTTGGCAAAGCAACCGTAGACTTCTGCACAACTAATCACAATATTACCATGGATAACATTTCATCACATAGCACTTAACAAAAAAAAATCTCAACAACAACCCATGCAATTCACCACCTCATACAATTTGATCATTCTCATTCTTAAAATCCCCTTTTGTTTGGCTTCGTATATTCAACATTACGCACACACAGCTACCACCCAACATTCACAACCCAAATGTATTTCACATTTCAAACTCAATCTACTTTCTTCATATTCATAAATTCTAACCCTAGTTAGTACTTCGCACAAATTCAACCCAACATGTATTTATCGAGTTCGTATAATCACAACGATACTACGAACTTCAATCAACAATAACTTAATTGAATTTAAGCTCACTTACACTTAGGCAAGGTTTACTTCACCTCACATGCTTAAAATGAGGCTGAAGTTCAAGAACATACCTTTAATCCGATGAACTTGAAGAAAAGTGAAGAAACTTTTGATCCTAGGTCTGTGTCACGTTAGAGTGGGGATTTTGGGTGTTTGTCGTGGGAGGGAGGAAAAATGGGGGAAAATGAGGGGATTTCGGGGTTAAAAGGAGGGTTTTACGCGCGGGTTACCCTAAGTGACCTGGCGTGACCCGACGCAAATAACACCTCAACGTGTCACGGAGGGTAACGCAGAGCACCCCCTCCGTGACACGGAGCCAATGCGTGGGCTCACTGTTTTGCCACCTTTTAATTTTTTTTTCTTACCTCGATTTTTCCCTTGTGATTCTTTACATTTTTGCCCTCCATTCAACCTGAAATTCATCTCACTACAAGAAATTGGTTAGAATTCATAGGTTTCAACGCACAAATTTTTATTTATTTTTTATTTTTATTTTTCATTTATTTAATTTTTTATATTTCCCTTTTTTTTTCATTATTTCTCACACGCGTTACATTCACCACAAATCGTTAAGCATAAGAATTTTAAAATTCTCCTCAAGCCTCAACGTAACATTTAACGAGGGTGAGGAATACTCCCTGAGGCCTTTTAGGCCTAGCTAACAACATGCTTTCGTTCAACTTTGCACAAGTGGGTGCCGACCCCACACTTTTTCTCTTCCATGCTTGTTAGCTTCCTCCTCCACGGGTACTCAGACTTCCCCTCCATCTGTGCTTAACTTTCCACCAAAACAACAAA
>JACEIK010017699.1:0-11866 GCA_018107945.1 Datura stramonium
CCTCCTTATTACAGTTATGTTTAGTCCTGATTTCACTACTTCAGTCATTTTCAGTCCGTTTCCTTTACTTCAGTTATTGTCAGTTCTATTTCCTTACTTTCAGTTATCTAAAGTTACTGCTTTACATACTCAGTACCTGTGGTACTGACGCCCTCTTCTGGGGCGCTGCATTACTTGCCTACAGGTGCAGATACACGAGGAGCAGGTCCCTCATAGTTCCAGTCAGCTGTACAGAGCCGTCAGCTCCCTTCTTCTGGAGCTTATGTGATAGAGGTTTACTTTTTTTGTTTGTACAATATGGGTAGGTCGGGGTCCTGTCCCGACCATCTTATTACTCCTAGAGGCTTGCAGATTGTGTTACTTCCCTGTGGTTAGATGATATCGGTCGTGTGGGGCCCACATGTGTTTTAGACTATTTGTGTTGGCCATGTGAGGCCCTATTTAGCTATTGATTGGCGGCCTTGTCGGTCATAACTCAGTTTAGCATCTGATTTACTTTCCAATTATAGCTAAATAACATTGTGGCCTTGTCGGCCTGCATAGGACTCCTTATGTTTGTTTGTCTCTGATTAGCTGTTTATTTTCACAGGTGGCTATAGGCCTTTTCGGCCGGGGGTTGTATTTACAGCTGCTATATAGTCCGTTGTTTTCTGAATTCTAGAGTTAGAGTCAGACCTGCACCAGAGGTACTTAGGCTCAGTCATCTCAGCAGTTCAGGTCATAGTAGGGCACCAGGTGCCAGTCATGCCTCCCAAGGTGGGGCGTGACACAAATCATATCATAAACTGCATTGGGAGTCTTCAATCCAATCATATCATAAACTGATCCTGTTAGCCTTGGCTAAAATTATAATAATCATACTTAAATTACATGGGCTTGCCCAAATCATAAAATCATTCATACTTGAAATTATAATAATCATACTTAAATTACATGGGCTTTCCCAAATCATAAAATCATGCATACTTGAAATAGACTTCATAAATAAAAATTATGGAATCATAAGTTGGGAGTTCATAAATATTCATGCATATTAGATAACTCATCTTGCTTGAAATCATGGATCATATGCTTGAATTTTCATAAAATTTACATAATAGGACATAATTTTTAATAACTTGAAATCATGAATTTATAATCAAGTTGAATGTAAAATTTGGTCATTAGACTTAAATCATACATTAGAACATGAGGGGATAAGACCTATAAATATAGCATAGATTATTTCATTAAGAGCTTGAATTCATGGATGGAGAAATTTGGGCATGAGAGTGGAAGAAATTCCCCATTCATGGCCCTACATACTTGGGTAATTTGATTTCCAAACTGGTCTTGAAAGCCCAAGAGAAGTGAGAAGAAATTCTAGTTTGACCTTAGAAGAGAATTTCAATTCAATGCATGCATGGGAGCCTAAAGACTTAGGCTAGGATGAACCCTCTTAAAAACTCATTCCAAAGCTCAAAAAAACGTCATTAGGAATTTAGTAGCTTAGGAATTTACAAAAACACCCCTGGATTAAAAATCTACTGCCAGGCACCACGGTTCGTACCACGAGTCGTATCCAAAAACAACGAATTGCAGTTTCCTCTCATTGTTAGTCCACTATATTTCCAGGCTCACTGTTTCTAAAACAATGGGCCTCATAACGACTCGTTGTTTCCTACAACATGTCATACCATTCTCGTGGTTAGGGGTCCCCATCCCCCAAACAAACATTCCACGACTGCATATAACGACTCTTTGTTACCTACAACGAGCCATACCATGACCCGTTATATCTCTTAAGCCTACAACTCACCAAATACTACAACTCTTTCCCATGAACTGTCACACCAAACGATGAGTCGTAGCTTGACTCATAGGTCCAAGATTTGAAACCAGTGGCGTACCACGACTTCTAACCATGACTTGTTACCTCAACCTATGACTCGTTCCATGAGTTATTATCACTAACTTGAGAACACTGCTAGCTCGCCATGACTCCCTCCTATGACCCGTACCAAGGAACATTGACTCGTACCACGAGACGCTCTGAGAGAAAAATGCATATTTTCTGCTAAATCTGCTACATGTCTAGGGCTTGGTCGTAGGGACTTTTGGGGTGTTACATCATGAGACGATATAGCACAAAAGTATATGGTCAGTACTTTGAATGTACTGAGTATGTACGATAAGTAAAGCATGATAGTAAAATGACGTTCTGAAATCATGAGTATAAGATATGGTAAAACATGAGTTTCTAATTATAAATTGAGTATAATGACTCGAGGCTTTCCAAAAACTGAATCATAATGCTGTACATGACTGAAATCATGAGAAAAATCTCATAGAGAGCTTATTGATCCAAATATATCATAAGTCATAATATCGTGAAATATAGACATGTACATGTGTAGAAAATCATGGAACAGTGGGAGATTCTTATAACCTACATACTCCAGGTGAGAATACATGGAGCCCAAGCTTGTAACCCTAGATGGGAGGTGCGTTCATACCTTGCCAAGGGTAAGACCTATAAAGGCATGATATCACTCATGGGCCCATTCAGTCATGGAAAATACTTTCAAGGAGGACCCCATCATGGATAAGATGGCACATAGTTCTAAAACCTTGGTGCATTGGTACACCGACCTACTCGGTGTTAAATACTACTCCCAAAACATACATAGTTCTCATATCATAATCATGAAATATACTTGGTTGTGCATGGGCTAGTTAGAAATTATAAAATTCATAAATTGCTTAACATACATGAACTAACTATGAAACAATGCTGAAATATAGCCATTATATATAAGCTTGAGATTCATGAAATTCATGCATAATTAAGTAAGTTGTCATAACTTGATTGAGTTTTTCATACAAATCATTTAATTATAATCATAAAATATAATTAAAATCAGGATAGAATCAATTTCATAATAGATCATGGAGTTTTTCATCAAAAGGGCCTAACCCTAGAAATTCATAAAAATCATAGTTGGAGACTTGAAAGAACTGAAATCATGTAATTGAGCCTAGAATTGGGCATGAGAGTGGAAAAAAATACCCCATTCATGACCCCACATACCTTGGCTTTGATGAATTCTTATTGAAACTTGAGACCCAAGAGAGTTGAGAAAAAGAAGAACCCTAATTGCTTGAGAGCCTTGAGAGATTGATCTTCAATGTATGGTGTTTGGGAGAGGATTGAGAGTTTAGGCTTAGTTTAACCCTTAAATACTCCCCTGAGGAAACCCAAAATGACCTCATTTATGAGTTAAAAGCATAGGAAGTTACAAAAACACTCATAGGGGTTCACACTTAAAAATAGACTTCCTAGTGGTACGACCCATACCACGATTCGTAACACCCTGCTACTACTCGTATTGAGTCTAATATCTAGATCCTACCCGAAACAATTTTCTAAACCTCCTTCCTATGAGCCCATAGTACGACTCGTACTATCCTAGTACGAATCATAGCATCCAATCGTGGTCTCAAGCTAATTTCTTGTTAAACTCTCTTAACCTTATCATGATCCATTAGTGAAATTTTATTATCCTTGTACGAGTCATGGTATCCAGTCGTGGTGTCCATGAACAATTTTCGCTGCTTCTCTGTACCCCTTCTCACGAGCTTTGGTACGACTCATACTTGTAACACCCCAAATAATTTGAGTGATATATTCATACTTTTGAGGTAGGAATAAGAGTACCTAATATGTTAAGAAGGAAGTATTTTGAGGTATTTGAGTCACTTTATGCTCATATTTAATATTGGACATCGATCAAGTTGTAGAACAAAATTTGGCAAAAGTTATCACAAAATTTCCTTCTTGAGATTCCCTAAAATTTAGGTCAAATGTATCAAAGATTTTATTGCAATGTATAAGGAGTTAGGGGGTTATTTCCTATAAAATTATAGGTCTATCAGTCTAGTTTCCAGCGCATTAACCGTTTGTCAATCTGACTTTGGAGTAGAGAGATATTTGCATTTTCGCGAGACTGCACATGCAAGAACATCAAAATGGTATAAGGTGGTGGAGGACTATAAAAAGCCCCTTAGTTGGTTGGTTTCTTTATTTTCAAACTTTCCAGAACCTCTCATGTCCAGAACCTCTCTCAAGCTCCCTTCTTTGTGTCCCATTGATGTTGAGGTGGGAAATCTTGTTCCAATATGATTTTAATGTCGGGAAGTCGAGAATCATGTGTTGCTTGCATTTTGGTGTCTTTTTCGTACTTTAGGTGGCTTTTTTGTGGTGAAGTTGTTGGTAAGACTTCTTTCTTTGATTTTCCTTAGTTTTTCAGGTTGATTATAGGTGTTTTAACATTGGTAGGTTGTTGTCTCGGAGTTTCTACCATCTCAATTCGTATGAATCTTGTTGGTTAAGCTCCATTTGCTTTATTTATATAACACACCAAAAGTTTCTAAGATTAGATCCGATGGTTAAAATGGAGAAAATAGGAAAATTTGCACCAGGTCACAGGACGAGTCATCTAGTGGCCCGTCAAATGGCCTAATGGGTCATTGAGTGACCCATTAGTGGTGCAAAGTTGGAGAAAATGTTACTTTTTGGAAGTCATGACAGATGGGGTGACGATTCGTTAGGCCTTCCCACGAGTCGTGGTGTGACCCATAAAGTGTGTAGTGGTAGAGAAAATGTTGATTTCTAGTGTACTTCATGGATGAAGTAATGAGTCGTCAAGTCCCCTGACGACCCGTTATGTGACCCATTGAGTGAAGAAAAGAACAGAAAATTGGTTTGGCTCCAGTAGCAACGAGTCAGACAATGACCCATTACCTGACCTAACGGATCGTGGTGTGGGTCATTGGGTCTGGCAGTGGCCATTTTGCAGTCAAATTATTAAGGGTATTTTCATAATTCCTAAGTTCCTAAATCCTAAACTAAGTTGTTTTTAGTCTTTCAAAGGGTGTTTTTAATAGTTTTAATCATCCTAAACCCTCATTCTACTCCCAACACTCTTATTAGAAGATCAAGATCTCAAGTGAAGCAAGGATACTCCATCTTCATTCTCTTCAATCTCTCTTGGGTATCAAACCCTAGCAAGAATTCTCCAAACCTAGGTATGTAGGATTATGAATGGGGGAAAAATCTTCCACCCTCATGCCCAATTTCATCCCAATTCTATGATTCAAGTCTCTAAGCATGTCAAATTGAATTCTAGGGTTATTACCCAATTTTTATAAAATCTTCTATACTTCCCTATGGATATAATTCCTTCATGTTTGATTGATGTTTCATCACTATTAAAGAAGATGTAAACCTTAATTTAGTTATTAATTTATGAATATTATGCCCTATTATGCATGATTTATGAAATTTAAGCTTATGAGTCCATGATTTCAAGTATGATGAGTTAAATTATATTTTATGATCATAATGCATGATTTCCACAAAAACCCTTTCTGAATTTATGAATTTTAGGGTTTGATGATTTCCTCAAGTATGTATGGCTTTTATGAATATCAAGTTTATGATCATGACCGACTCACGGGCCTATTTTATGGCTAGTTCACGTATCTCAAGCATGTTTATGAATCTCAGGATTTCAACTAGCCAATGCATGTTTATGAATCTCAGGATTTCAACTAGCCAATGTACCTCAAGTATGTTTTATGATTATGATATGAGAACTATATATATTTTGGGAGTAGTATTTAACACCAAGTAGATCGGGGTTCAAGCGTACCCAAGTCTCAAAACTACGTGTCAATGAGCCATGATGGGGTCCTCCTCGAGAGTGTCTCCCATGCCAGTATGGGCCACCCATGAGTGATATCATGCCTTTTTCATGGTTCTATCCTTGGCAAGATATGAACACCCTCCGACTAGGGACTTACAGGATGGGCTCCATGTATGCTCACCTGGGGTATGTCGGTTATAAGAATTTCCTGATGTTCATCATGTTTTCAGTTACTCATGTTCATGACTTATGATATTATGTTGTATAGCATACTTGATCCATTGATCAGTTTATGAGCTTTCAGTTACGAATTTCAAGCATGACAATCTATATGGTTTCAATTTCTAAACCTTGGGTCATTATGTTCAGATTATAATGAATAACTTATGAATATGTACACTTCAGATTTATGGCTTTCATAATGTTGTCCTTACTCTCATGATCTTTCTTGATTTATACTCATGATTTCATACTATCATTTTACTAGCATGTTTTACTTTCTCTACATACTTAGTACATTCAAAGTGTGAGCATTTTCAAGTTGTCTTAGGTTCATTGGTTCTTGATGAATAAATTCATTTTTGACATGCTGTCTATTTGCTCAATTGAAAAGAATGATTACTTGAGGATAAGCAATGGTTCAAGTTTGGGGATTTGATGAATAGGTAATTTACCAACTCATTAGGATCTAAAACATGAGTTTTTGCTTAGTTTTCAAGTCAATTTAGGTGGATTTTATGTCTTTTCTCTTTGATCCTTGCAGGTAATTAACTTGAACGGACAAGAGCATGAAATTTAGCAAAAAGCATGGAAAAAGATTTGATGACCAGCGCTCCACCGGAGGACATCGGAAAAACGCTGGATTGATCACAGTTGCCTACTTTCTGGAAGAAGGTTGGAGACCGGTGGACCGTAGATGAATACCAGCGAACCGCCGGTGCGAACACCGAACTGCTGATGAAATTACTGCTAGGAGCAGGGACCAACCAACGATCCGCTGACTAGCATCGGCGAACCGCCGGTGCTAGTGCCAAAGAGACAAAAACCTCATTGTACTTTAGCATGAAATGACCGGCGGTTCGCGAACCTACACCAGTGAACCGCCGGTGAATCACAAGGGAGGCCCATCAGCCAGGGGTAAAAATGTCAAACACAAAAAAGAGGAGCGGATCTGTACCCTATTTTTGTACCTTTCATGAAAGAACTAAATATTCCATTCTAGAAGTATTGATTATTCTATTGCTTTTGGCTTGTATAGAAAGTAGAGAGAAGTAGAATGATAAAGAGTCATCTTCTTCATTGAGAAGGTAGAAAACTCCATTGGAGTTCAGACCTTACTTGAATTTCTCTTAGTCAAGTTTGTGAGTGGATATTGAATTCTTGTTTACTACAATGTCTTACTTTACTTACATGAGTAGCTAAATTCTTTGCTAGGGGTGTGTGAATGATTGGGGTTGATTTTGGTTGGGTATTGTGCATTTGATCTTAGATTTACTCAATTTGTATGATTTTAGTGTTTCCTCTGAATTTTTAGTTGAAAACTCATAGTTGTAAATGTGGGTTGTATTTCCTTACTTTGATTTTTCTTGAAAAAGGAAATTAAGGTATGCGTGAGGAAACACTAATGGGTATTTGGATGGAAATTATGTGGAGTTGGGCTAGATATAGCAAAAATTTATTATTACACATCCAATAAGAATTGGAGTTAGAAATAGTTAATTCATACCCAAGCTGATGTGGTTGTTGTGAAGAGGAACCTTAGGATTTGAGAAAACCCAAGGTATACGATTTCTATTTGGTTTAGAAACTTAAAATGTCGCCTAATCTACAACTAATCATATTGTTGAGTACAGATAGGAGCAATTCACAATTCCTACCCATTGAAGCCCTTATCAATATCACACCCCCAGTAGTCTCTACATTGGTAATTTCTACACTTTGCCCTTGTTTTTAGTGTGCAATTCCATATTTTATTTTTTAAATCGTGTTTCCCCCTGTTTTCTCTTATTTGTCTTGCAATATTGATGCAAATTAGTTCAATTTAATAGACTACTATTGTATTGTCACGCTCCACCTTGGAAGACATGACTGGCACCTGATGCCATACTGGTATCTGACCTGACCTGACTGGGCTTGTGCTTCTCTAGTGCATACCTACTCTTCAAATCAAGAAAATAATGAGCTATATCTCGGCTGTAAACATAGCCTCCGGCCGACCAGGCCACATAGCCACCTGTAAAAAGAAAAAAAACTGACCAACAAAACGCAATTAAGGGAATCCTATGAGGGCCGACAAGACCACCATTCTATCTAGTTATAGCAGAAAGAAAAACAGATAGTCATAACTATGCCATAGCCGACAAGGAAGATAACTAAAAGCTAAACTAGGCCCCACACAAACATCACGCAAAATAAACGTACATAGGCCCAACACCACCAACAACAAAAACCAACACTGAGAATTTGTAGCGTACAAGCCTCTAGGAGTGGAATAATGACTGGGACAGGGACCCGATCTACCCATAAACTGTAGAACAAAAGAACAAACCTTCTCTAACTATCAACTCCGAAGGAAAGGTGCTGACTGTGCTATCGACTCTGACTGGTAGCTAGGAAGGTCCTGGGTCACATCTAACCGTGCCTGCAGGCAAGTAATTCAGCGCCCAGAGATGGGCGTCAGTACAATATGTACTGAATATTTAAGGAAGTAAAGTAATAACTAAATGAAAGCTGATAAAACTGAAGTAATCAAGGAGAAGGATAAGAATTTAACCTGAAAAATCTCACAATCTGAAAAAATATAACTAACAAATATATGTACAAACAAAAACCTAACCGGGCCCCCATAAGCCTGGAAGGTACAAACAACACAGAATAACCTACTTGGGCCCCCATAAGCCCCAACAAGTACAAACAATGCACAGTCCTCCTACTTGGCTACTAAAGGTTCGTAAGCATACTATAATCCAGGAATACTCTCCCTCTGAAGCTGTATCCGAGCCTGGTAGGCTCCTGTAGTGGTGTTAGAGTCGGAGCCGTCTGGATCATGTAACTGGATCCCGAGCCTTCCCTCGTCTGAGGGTCGTGATGCCACTGTGACATAGAGGAGTCTGGAGGTAACTAGACCTCAATACGGTCCTCAAGGCCTCACTCTTGTCCCTTCGGACATCATGCTGCTCCTGCGAGTATATGGGGTATCTTAGTACGGCTCCCACAGCCTCAATCTAGTCCCTGCGGACATCATACCACTCCTGTAAGCACTCAGATAACTCAATTCGACCCTCACAACCTCAGTCTGGTCCCTTCGGACATCATACTGCTCTTGCGAGGATAGTCCTATAGGCAATAAAACATCCAACAACCCAAACATCATATGCAGAAACCAAGCTAACTTGGGTTAACTCTGACGAGGGTTACTATGTCATCGCCTGTCGTCTCAATTCTATTTGTATCAACTGGCCATAATAGGATTACTCTAGAGTACTATAGATAAATAGGTCGTACTAAGTTTACGATGAATGTAACTTAACGGAAAGGAGAGCCTTAACATATCCTAATCGATGATTTCTGGGCGCTGGAACACTTTCAATCCTGAAGTTAGTAATTTCACTACGTTGCAGCCCTTATGCTGAGAAAACGAA
This sequence comes from Datura stramonium, assembly GCA_018107945.1. NCBI lineage: Eukaryota > Viridiplantae > Streptophyta > Magnoliopsida > Solanales > Solanaceae > Datura > Datura stramonium. The sequence goes on from JACEIK010017699.1 coordinate 9,329, forward strand.
GCTATTCATTACTACCAATCAGCAATTAACAATATCTTTTAATATAATTAACTATAACTTCAACTTTCATTAACTCAGCCAAAAACTCACCAATTCTCAAGAATTTAGAAGGTAGAATTGCTTACCTATTGCCTGTAGCCAATTAGGACTCAATTTAAAGTAAATCCGACAGCCTTTACTCGATGGGTTTCCGTCTTACTAAGCGAATTTTCACAAAATAACTCCACAACAATGCTTCCCGTGGGCCTAGGGCTCGTTACCGGAAGTTAATTTTCCTTTGTATGGCGTTTGGTGGCGTAATTTGAAGGAAATTAGATAAAAATGGCGGGGGTTCTCTGTTTAGGCCAAGAGGAACTTGATGCAAATGATTTAATTTAACTAAGAGGGATATATATATATATATATATATTTGGGCGGTGGCCTGGGGGTGTGCAGCGTGCCGCTCATGGCGCTGCATTAGGGGCGCGACGCACCACTGCCTGCGCCAGGGCAGGCTGCACGATGCGGCGCCCACCGCGTTGGCCTCCTGGCCTCGGTCCCCGTCTGCTTGATGGCACACTCATGTGTTCACCTCCTGAGCCTTTTTCCGAAGGTTTTGTATGCTAAAATTCTCAATGTACATGCGCACCCGACGATCGTACTACGGAAGTTTACGGGGTGTAACATCCTTCCCCCCTTAGGAACATTCGTCCTCAATGAAGGCTTTGGATTAACGGAGTCAACTCTTTTAACTAATACTTAGAAAAATTTCGGCAGAGTCTCCTCTATATTGTGGACAATCTAGAAACCTGAAATGTAGAAAAACCCAACATAGGCGTCTCACAAGATGCTATAAATAGCTATGTCACCTTATAGAGATAACCAACCAACCAGTACTAGTAATATAAGTAGTAAAATAACAACTAAATAACGAACTCACCTTAACTACACAATCTGGGTCAATCTTGGAACAAGTGAGGATATCTAGATCTCATGTCACCCTCAGTTTCCCAGGTCATTTCCTCTACATTTCTGTTCTTCCATAGAACTTTAACGGATGCTACATCTTTAGTCCTTAACCTACGAACCTGCCAATATAGTATAGAAACTGGGATCTCTTCATAGGCTAACTCCTCAGTAACTAGAACATCCTTAACTGGAAAAACCCGAGACGGGTCCCCTATAAACTTTTGTAACATTGGCATGTGAAAGACTGGATGAATAGATTCTATCTCTGAAGGTAGTTCTAACTCATATGCCACTTGGCTTATCCTTCAAAGGATTCGATACGGGCCATTGAACCTCAGGCTAAGTTGTCCCTTCTTGTTAGATATCATCATGCCCTTTATCGATGAAACTTTAAGGAATACCCAATCATCAATATTAAATTCCAAGTTTCTATACCGCACATCGGAGTAGGATTTCTGACGACTCTGGGCTGTCAGTAACCGCTCACTAATGAGTTTTACTTTCTCTTCTGACTGCTGGATCATATCAGGTCCGACTAACCCTGCCTCTCCTACCCCAAACTATCCGATGGGGAATCTGCATTTCCGCCCATATAATGCCTCATAAGGTGTTGTTATTGTATGCAAATTCAATAATAGGTAAATGCTCATCGCAACTCCCTCCAAAATCTAGCACACACGCTCGTAACATATCCTAGAACATATGAATGGTGTTCTTTGCCTAGTCATCTATCTGGGGATGAAAGGCGGTACATAAGTTAACCTGTGTCCCCATACCATTCTTAAATGATTGCTAAAATGTAGCTGTAAACTGTGCCCCTCTTTCAGAAATGATAGATGTTGTGACACCGTGCAATTGGACTATCTCTTTAATATATAATTCAACATAGTCTTCGGTTGAGAATGTAGTCCGGACTGGTAGGAAGTGAGCTGATTTTGTCAACCTATCGACAAAAACCCAAATAGAGTCAAATTTGCATCTAGTATGAGTTAACCCTATCAAAATGTCCATATTAACTACCTCCCACTTCCACATAAGGACCGTTAAATCCTGAGTCAATTCGCCAGGTTTCTGATGTTCAGCCTTTACCTACTGGCAATTGGGACACTATGCTATGAATTCGGCTACACCTTTCATCATTCTAGGACACTAGTATATCTCTTTTATTTCATGGTACATTTTCGTCGAACCTGGAAGTAGAGAGTAAGGGGAGTAATGTACCTCTGGCATGATCTACTGGCGGAGCCCTGCTACATCTGGAACACAAAGGTGGCCTCTGAATCTCAAGACTCCATCCTCCGTTAACTCGAAGGCTATCAATTCCCCTTGCTGAACCTTATTTCTGAGCTGTACTAATTAGAGTCCTCGTACTGCTGCTCTTTTACCTCTACAACTAGGGATGATATTGTTGTATTCTGAAATATAGCCCCATTATCCTCGGTATCCTCTACTCGGACTGTAAAGTTGGCTAGCCGATGCAATTCCCAAACCATTTCCCGTTGTTCTGGCCTCAGATGTGCTAAGCTACCCATGGATCTACAGCTAAGGGCATCAGCTACAATATTGGCCTTCCCTGGGTGATACAAAATG
>JACEIK010017701.1:0-11863 GCA_018107945.1 Datura stramonium
AGTGAAAACTTCTACTCTACTGGTTCTCTCTACTTCTAGGTAGATTTAAATCCCCTAGCCAAAAGAAGAAAAAGAAGAAAGAAAGAAAGAAAGAAAGAAAGAAAGAAAGAAAGAAAGAAAACTTTACATGATGAAGAAAGACCCTTAATTATCAGTTTCAGGGAAAATTTTTAACTAATAACCCAAGGTAATAATATTTTTCAAAATATAACTACTTTGCAAAATAAGGTGTTTATCGATATTTTTGCCTATATCTTGATATATCTCATCCATTCAACATTATATGTTTTCAGGCTGTTCTCCAAACTCTGTTTTCCTGAATTGAGTTCTTTTCAGATTTGTTGTTTGTTGTCTTCGTTGTTTCTTTGAATAATTTATGAGACACTACAAGAATTTTCCTAAGCCTCTGTTGTGCATTTTTCTTTGTATGACTTTGAATTTAACTCTTGTGCTCATTTTCTTGGTTTGGATTGTCTGGTTTACAATATTTTCCTTTGATGGCTACTTCTAAATTTGGATCATGTGTGTGTTTGTGTTTCTATTGGTGTATATGAGTGAAGAAGGAAAATCTATAAAAATTATGAGTTTTGCTACTGTTTAGCTTAAGAAGCTGCTACTACTTAGGTGCTAGCCTTTATCCTCCTTAGGTAGATTGTATCTATTTTAGAACACCTTATATCAATCAATATCATCATTTCAAGCAAGTAAATTACTCCCATTTCTTATATGAAGAAGTAAATTACTGATAAAAGTTACTAATATGAAGAAGTAAATAACTCCCATTTCCACTTCCTCAACGTAGTCAACAAGAGTAAATTTAAAAATAAAAAAAATTATAAAGATAATAATTCATACCTGTTGCATTCTAGACATTATATCAGCCATCTATTCTTTAATTCTTTTATCCACTTCTACACTCATGTGTTCTAGGCTAAAGGATGGGTAGATACTACTCTGACAAGTAGTAGTGATTATCTTCCCTAAGCGCTTTAATATATCACACTTTCTCATTAAGCACAATCTTTTCACTTACTTCTTCCCCTTCTCTTCTCATCTGTCCTTTTCCTTTGTTTTCCCCTTTTATTAAGCATGTTCACATACAATAGTAGGGAGTAATCAGGTATCAAATACCTTTTCAAATCTTTTTGTTCTTTCTCTACTCCAAACCAATAGCATATGCATTTTTAAACGATTGCACCTTTAATGTTTTCTTCAACTTCCTCACTCAAATATATCCTCTTTTTCAATACTCACTCCTTGTACTTTTATACATTTTTCAAATAAGTGCTTGGTAGTTTTGGATCAAATTCAAGGTCCATTGAATGAAAAAGATAGAGCTACTTGTGTGACTATCAAAGAATAGGCTAAAGGGTCAATGGGGTTAACTAGGATTACACATTGTGGGTAGGTAAAGCAAGGGAAAAAAACATGTTTTAATCAATATAATGCCTATATCATCTACTGAATTAACATTCCTCCTTTCGCTTTGCAAATAGACCAGGTAAGTTCTAGATATCACATGACATGACAAAATGGAATACACAAATAACCTTACAGTCACTGCACATGTTTAACTATAGAAAGATCCATACAGACTCTCAATTCAGCTAACCATATGAATTTAAAATAAGCACAAGGAATCCAAGAGTCAAATTCATGAGCCTAGGTGTCTCTACAAAGTCATTCAATTCACCAACATGCTTCTCAATTTAAAGTTCACTTGCATCTTTGGGACATGTGTAGCACTTCACAAAATCACCAATCATCCAACCAGTTAAGGGTTCTAAAAAAATCCTAATGACTAATTTTTCCTCAAGACGGTCGTCATTCATCCCTCGTTTGGAAAAGTCCCTATTATGACTAAAATCAAATTTCACACAAAGCTCAACCATTTATTTTCGGTCCAAAAGGCCCCCTTTTGGAAAAGAACCAAAAAGAAAAATGAAAGGGTGGATGAAGTGTGCTCTACTCAAACTTTTCAACGAAAATCACATCAAACTAAACACATACTTCACCCTCACAATCATCAAAAAATTTTGAAATTTTCTCACCCCACACTTAAATCATGCTATGTACCTGAAGCATTAATTAAAATCAAACAAGGGTTAGGATACTTTCTGAGGCCTCTAGGCCAGCTGGCAGCATGTTTACAAGAGCCGGCGACCTCACACTCATTCTTTCTCATGCTCCTTTGCTTCCTTCTGTGGGTACTCAAACTTACCCTAAATCTATAATAACAATACATGAACAAAAACAAGGGTGATACATTAAAAATAAAAGAAAAAGAGAAAAATTTTCATACATGTGGTACAACTTGAGTTGCCTCCCAAGCAACTTCTAATTTTACATCGCAACCCGATGTGAGCTACATCCCTTTTATGATATCCTTAATATCTTTTTCCCTTTTGGGAACAATCTCTTTTTTTTTACTTTTAAGGGAACAACCTCCATAATTTCCCTCTTCTTCACCATCACATCCTCACCAGGGTATATTTGCCACCCATCAAGCACAGACTCAGGTTCCCTTTTTATGAGAGCCTTCAGATAAGGGGTTGTCATCGTGCATTCTCCCACCCTACACTCATCCTCTCCCATTGCAGTGATCTTATAGAGATCTCCATAGTGTGTTGGGGTGTTGAGTGCTTTATACACTCTGAAGTTTTCATCCTCATCATTTACTCACATTTTCAGGTTGCCTACCCTGACATCTATTAATGCTACACCAGTGGCCAGGAATAGACATCCCAGTATGATAGGTACCCTCTCACCAACTTCAAAGTCAAGAATAATAAAGTCAGTAGGGATTATGAATTTACCAACTTTGATGAGGACGTCCTTTATGATCAGCCCCTATGAAACCAATTTGGTTCGGTCAGGCAGCTGCAACACCACTCTGGAAGGCTTTGATTTTCTCCTAAATCACACAATGCCTGCATCAGCTAGTTCCACCAGTTTGTATTGGCAGGGTGAAATTACCAGAGTCTTTGAGCTTTTCTAGTTGCTTGCTCATCACCCTTGAGCTACATTCTTCAGTGATGCTATAGTCTCCACATCAACCAGCCTCTTCTTGTTGGACACCACCTCCTTTAAGTACTTAGCATACTTTACATTCCCTATAAAATATCAATTAGGAGAAAATTTATGTGAAGTTCTTTTAAAATGTTAAAGAGCTTTGCGAAACAGGAATCTTCCTTACTTTTATGAAGCCTTTGGGGGAATGTTAGTGGTAATTTTTTTCTGGTTGCACTGCTGGTTGTACATTGTTATTTGCAACTACCTTTCTTTTACCCTTATCTACAGAAGGGCCTAGTCTTGTCAACTTAGCTTGCACCTTATTCTTCTTCTATTTCACAGTGCATCATCTAACTCCCACCTGCTCCTCAAGCTGATAGCCATGACCTGCTTTGGGTTTGGATCGGTGTAACTCGGTAAACCCCCTTGAGGTCTGGTGTTTTGAGTTGCAGTTAATTTCCCCATCTACTTCTCTAAGTTCCTTGTGGCTAACTGCTTTTTTTGAGCTCAACTGCCATTTTAACTTGGTCAACTGCCATTTGAGACTAGTTATCCATGACCTTATGCAACATCTCCTCTATGTTTTTTGACTAGGCATTAGCTTTCTTACCCTGCTGCTGCTACTACTACTGATAGTTTTGATCTGTCCTTGATTTCCACCTCAAGAGAAGTTGGGATGATTTTGCCAGTTTCTGTTGTAGGTATTCTCATAGTTTTGGTTCCCTCTCTGTGCATTGCCTACAAAATTTATTGACTCTTGGTTTTCTCCACAAGAGTCTGCCACATGACCACTACCTCCACATATCTCACACCAGCTTTGAGCTGGTTAAACTGTATGTACCTGTGCCTGTGACTAAGCCAAGTTCAGCTAGCTGAACTGTGTCATCATCTGGTTTTATAAAGAGGCCAATTGAGATACCAAGACATTCATACTGTCCACCTCAATCATTCCAGCCATTTTCCTGACTGTGCCCCTTGATGCATTGTTGTGCCACTATGGACTTCCCTGTGAAATCCTGTTCTACAAAGTGTACAACTCCTCATATGTTTTCTCTAGTTCTTGACCCCCTGCTATAGAATCTAACAAAATTTTAGTTGTGTCGGTCAAGAATTTCCATAAATATGTGTGCCAACACTTCGTTGGTTTGCTGGTGAAGGGGACAATCTTTGAGAAGAGATTTGAATCTTTTCCAAGCAAGATATAAATTCTCATCTGGCCTCTGCGTGAAGCTCAAAATTTCACTCCTTAGCTTTGCAGTCTTTCTAGATGGGAAGAATCTGATGAGGAACTTCCATGTAAGGCCATCCCAGGCTGTGATGGATTTTGGTGGTTTTGACTTCAACCACCTCTTTGCTTCTCCCAGTAATGAGAATGGTAAAAGGGTAAGCCGAACATAGTCTGTTGACACTCTTATGGGGACAATAGTGTCACTAATTTCTAGGAAATTCTACAAGTGTTGTTGTGGGTCCTCATGGGTTAGTTCTGTGAACTGTCCACTTGTGTGCAACAATTGCACCATGTTCTACTTTAGCTCGAATCTTCCTTCAAGTTTCGATCTGAGGATACTAGAGTTAACATTTATCATGAGTGGGATTGCCACTTCACGGACTAGTCTGGCCTCCATCTCTGCTGGAACAACCTCATCCTGTTGAACCTGCTAGATGGGATAAAGAGTAGCACCCTCTCTTCCAACTGTCTTAACCTTCTTTCTGGTTTAGGGTATGGTTCTACTAACTCTCTATCCCTTTCCAGCTTGCTGGAAGGACCAACCTGTACCTGCAAAAGTGATGACTAAGAAAATGTGCTCAACATTTTTAGAAAATACAATAATAGCATGAAAAACAAGATATTCACTAATTTTTCTATTCCCCAACAACGGTGCCCAAAACTTATTGGGCCCTAGTGCACACACAAGCACCCATGATTGTACAAGCAATAAAGTGTCTCTTGAGAGCTAAATGTCGAACCCACAAAGACTTGAATTTTAGCAAATATCTACTTTAAGTATTACTAAGAATTTTCACAAGCCCAGTGGTTTTCAAGATTTTGTTGTTTGTTGGAAAAATGTAAAATTGATCACGAACTAAGTGTACTCAATAATTGGAAATATTCCAGGGTCAAGGCCTACATTCATGTCTAGTGTTACTTCACATTGGTCAAGTTCTTATCTTGATTGTTGATTTATGGGGTTAAAGACATGATTATGGTCTTTTGAACCTCTAACCATTTTGCATCGAATTGACCTAACAACTCATCGTTGAGTGGTGATGTGACATTCAAACTCTACTATATTTAGCTATCATCCCATTTAATTGACCAAGTGTGGGGTATTAGATACATTTCTATCCTAAATGCAAATCAACTTAAAGAACATGATCACACTCCTTGCATTCCACATTCTATCATAGTGTTTACCTTTTCAAGTTCACTAGAATTCTAGGTGTATTTTAATGGTGATCAAGCATTAAAATAATGACAATAAGAACGCAAGAACAATAATCAATGATAAACAATCAACCAACCAAGAAATTAAACTAAGCAATCATGTTTATGGCCTAAACCTAGAATGAGGGTTTTAGCCATTCATTGTCTTACAATAAATCATCAATGGCTTTCCCGTAATACAAGAGTGTAAAAAGAAGAAAAGGAAAAGAACCCTAAAATGATGAAGTCCTTCCTCCGATCTTACTCCAGCCGTCCTTTTTCCAAAATATATCACGATCCTCTAAAATAATGAATGAAGTGTCATATTTATAGGACAAGGATTTTTGGCCAAAAATTTCACTCTACGTGCCACGGAGCTGAACACCCCAATGGGCCTTTGTGTAGATGCACACTGGTTAAGGTGTTGGCATGGCTTGCCTTGGGCGTGGCACAATGCAGGTCACGCTGCTTGGCCTCTGTGGCATGGCACAAATGCACAATCATAGTAGGTAAGTAGCCCTTACACACAACATCACAGCGTGACATGGCCATCATCGCGCACAACCCTTAGCGTGGCACGACACTTGGTGCGGACATGCCTTGCTTTGGCGTAATGGCACATGATAGCCCGATATGTCACATTGATATCACTCTATGCTGTCGACGTGACATGTTGCATGGCGTGCTATTACACTGCTTTGGCTTTGATCACCATTTCAATTTGAAGTTCACTCCATGCCTCCGCCTTGATTATTCATCCTTACATTAAGCTCCTTTATTTAGCATTTTCACCTACAAAAGGAACTCAACACAATTTTTAGCCCATGACCACAAATTAAACAAAATACATGAGATTATAATCAATTTATGGTGCAAACAAGGGTAAATCATGGGCACAAAATAGCACTTGGACGTGTAAATACTCCCAAGATCAAGTCATAAGTCTATAGGCACTTTAATGTATCTAGGACCTCATGGAATTGCAATTGTCTAGAGGAATCCGAAGTCTTGATAGTCCCAGAGTTAGACTAGATAAGAGTTATAATGGTGAGTTTTTTGGGATTACTAAATTGTAATCCCATATCATAGAGAGAATTAAAGACAAACAATAACAATATGACCTTTTAATGAAGGTGGCGAATGGAGTGCAGAATAGTGAATGCACTTTATTCACGATGATGTAGCGGATAATGCTTTGAGATTGCAAGGTTGTTTATGTGTTCTAGATGAGGATTGGTCTTCGATATGAATTGATGGTGGAAGCTCATAGTTTCATATATTTTGTGCATCAGGAATCCACCAAGATGTATATAGATCTAAAGCAACACTATTGGTGGAGCATGAAGGTTGATATGTCTAATTTTGTGGCTAAGTGTCTGAATTATCAGCATGTGAAGGCTGAGCACCAAAGTCCTAGTGGTTTCGTTCAGAATATCAAAATTCACTTTGTTATGGTTTTACCTAAGAACAAAGAACAATATGTGTCATAATCCAAAAATAAAAGTTCATTAGAGAACCTACCCTAACCTACCGGTAGGTATCACACAAATCAAACAACAGATTTTCATGTGGAAATAAATAAAGTAACGGAAGATAAAGTGTGCAAGTCAAGCTTTCATAAAGTACGAATCACAACATAGAAATATAAGTACACCCAAGACAAAAGGTGTCATCCATACAAGAGCATCTAAAGACATAGTACAATTGTTTTCAAGCTACAAGACTGCTGGAAATAGTAAAAGACAAAAAATAAGATAGATGAAGATAGACATTGCTTTGATTTTGAAGTAGCTCACCAAAGCTTCTAGAAAACATCACCTCAGACAAGACAATCATCTGGGTCTGCTAATTCTAGGATCTATAGCAAAATATGCAACAAATATAGTATAAGTATGGGTAGCACGTGTACTCAGTAAGCATCATAGATTGACCAAACAAAATTTAGATAGTATATCATATAAAATAGTAAATGTAAATTATACAAGTCATATACCTCTAGTCCACTAACTTAAGGAAAACAGGTGTCACGAACAGAGTTAAGACCTTGGAAGCGACACGGGACCTAAAACCACGAAAGGCTCTAAGCTAACCCATGGTACAAGAATGACATAAATATAAGATAAAGAAACTAAGCAAAAGATAACTGAATGTAATCATATAATGTAAGTAATCTAAATCCTAAGTAAGTATCATGAAATGAACACATGACTGAGAATTGACATGCTGAATATCAGATTATGTCTGAAAGCCTCTAAACTGATGAGCTGAAGGGACAGGTTCCCAACTAGCCTTGAAGATAGAAACTAAGAAAGTAAAAAAAACATCATCACAAAGTCTCGTCCTTGAATGATGAGGATGCACCAACACTAGTTGACTGGGCGATGACTGGAACATTTCTAGTTGGGGGATTGAGTTTGAGTGTCTAAACAACATAAAAATATGCAGTCAATACTTTGAATGTACTAAGTATATGAGCTAAGTAAAAACATATGAGAAGAAGATAAATCACAGTGAAAATTAAAATCATGCTATAGTAGTAAAACATCTGGGGATGACATACTAAAGTACAATGACCCAAAGTTTAAATCATGGATATGGAACTGAACATGTCTGAAATTATAACATAAATACATATACTGAAAACTATGGGCTATGTACAAAACTATAAGGAATATACATAGTAAAACTCTAGATTGCAACTGTGTAATGCCTCAGATGTGCCTAAGAGTAGACCCAGGAGTTAAAAGTTGAAAACTGCTAAAATAGGAAAAATGTTGCAGAACGGGTGACCCTACGGATCGTTGGTCCAACCAATGACCTATTGGGATGAGTCGTGGAAAGCATCTGGTCTGGGGATAGTGGAAGCAATGACCGATGTGATGACTCATTGTGGGAAACAATGAGTCGTCATTTGTAGTCATGGTGGTAGGTGGACTTTAGCATCTGGGAAGTAACGGATAATCCCACCACCCGTAGTGAGTTACCACGGACTGTGGTTAGCAGTCGTTGTTTGAGTGGTGAAATTTCTAGTTGGTTCAATGGAAGGAAACCACGGCTCGTTGTAGGATGAGATGCCAAGTTTGGAAGAGGAAACAACGGTCGAAAGAATGACCTATTGTATAGTATGACGACCCCTTGTTTTAAGTCATAGGTTGAGCTGAGACCTAAGCTTGGACAGTGTACAACACGAATCGTCACCACGGGTCGTGGTTTCCTCCAACGACCTGTTGGAGTGCCCGTTGGTTCATCCAGTGAAGAATTTTTCTGTGTAATCATGAAAGGCATTTTTGTCATTTCGACATCCTAAGGCCCTATACTATGTCATTTAAGGCTCGTAGTGGTGGGTTTTAGGAGGGGAAAACCTATTCTAAGTCATTTTTTTCATGCATGCAAACTTGGAGAGTTAAGGGAGGTGATCTAGAGCAAGCTTTCAAGGTTTCCATTCAAATTCTTCTTGGGCAATTAGAGAAGTGGTAGAATCAAGCCCTTTCAAGCATGTAGGGTTATGAGTGGATGTTTCCTTCCACACCCATGCCCAATTTCTATCTAAGTTATGAGAATTTCCTATGATCAAGTTATGGGGTTTTCACCCAAATGCATGAATCTTCTATTTCTTTACATGGGTATGATTAAGTTGTGTTTTCATTATTGAATTATGAAGCATGGGAAGATTTTAAGTTGTTTTCAATCAAAGTCATGTTTCTAATTTTATGAAATTAAAGGCCTATTAATAAGAAGTTCATATAAGAAGAGATTTGTGATGAATGTATGATGATGATGAGATATGATGATGAAAAGCATGTTTAAAAGCTACCCATGATTATGATATTGTTTTCAAAAATATTTGAGTAGTTCCAAGCATGATAAAGTGTTGGGCAAGTCCCTTATGTCAAGTATGTATGATGTATTGTCTCTAAAGTAAGCTTACCACATGGTTTTGGAGCAAGGACTCCCAATATCTTTGAGCTTGTGGAATGTTTTGAATTAAAGCTTCTCATATGTATGATTTCATATTTGATATGTATTTCATTATTGCTAATAGACAATGTTGAGCATCATTATAAAATGATGTAGAGCATATGCATGTTATTGGGCGAAGAGTCTAGCACCGAGCGGGCTAAGGGTCGATCACCCTATGCCCCAGAACTATGCTCCAACATAGGTTGATACTATTATACATTATTGGGACCTCCCTTGCGTGGTATCCCTGTCCCTAATGGCCCATGAGCTTGATATCGATATCATGGTATCGTTCTTAGCCCTGGAAAGGCTTTGGGTGGCTCTACCCACTTGAGTGTGATAGTTGGGACCACGTAAGCTCTATCGTGGTATGTCGATTAAGTGACGAGTCTCCCAGTGTTCCATATGATTCAATCATGCATATTCATTACTCATGATTATTATATACACATGCATGCTCTAAAAGCAAGGTTTGGCTCAATGTTCAATTTTTTTCTATAAATGTCATATTTCAACTTTGAGTCATTCTAGTCAGTTGATGTTATAAAGCTATGTATTGTCATGTTATGAAAATATCATGATTTCAGAAGGAATGCATGCAAGCCCTCCCATGAGATTCTTAAAGCTTATGTTATGCTATGAGATGTTTTAAATGATTTCCTTTACTTAAGCGGTCTTTTACTTACCTTGCATACTCGGTACATTCCACGTACTGACTGCGTACTTTCTATGATGTATTGATTCATGATACAAAACCCGGCTATCAGGTTCAGCCCCACTCTTAGTCAATTTATCGAAGTTGGCATTTGCTTGTTGGTGAGTCCTTATCTTTCGAGGGCTAGACTTTCAACTTTTCTTATGTATTTAAGTTTCAATATCATTGAGTTAGTTGGGGTCTTATCCCATCAACTCGTCATGTTTAGAGGCTTTTCAGACATATGTATGTATTCAACTTCGGATGATGTATTATGATGTTATGGTTGAATTAGACTTCCGCTAAGTTTATTATGTTTATCCTTTTGGTTGTTGATTGAGTTAGATGTATGCTTATTCTATGGGTCGACTTGGGTCTCTTGGGGTCCCTTGTCCCGTATCGCAATCCGGAACTCCGTTCGGGTTATGACAGACTTGGTATAAGAACAATAGGTTTTCAAGTATCCTAGGGTGTCTGAAATCCGCGTTAAGTAGAGTCTTTTTCATTGGTGTGAAGCGCTCCACACTTATGACGAAGAGGCTACGAGACATTTAGGAAATGTTTCCTTCTTTCCTGATCTATGTCGTGCGATGAAAAGTCTTTCTATCCTTCTAATTCGTGCTATTCGCGATTGCAGAATCATGGCTCCTCAAAGAATGAATGGAAGGAGGAATGGAGATGGTGAAGGCCACGAGGGTGGCAATGGTCATGGGCATCAGCAAGTCCCACTAGTTTAGGAGCCCCAGACACCGGAGCCAGCTGCCTATGTTGAGTTCCGAGCTGCTATTCAGATTCTTGCGCAGGCCTTGACTGCTCAGGTCAACCAGCAGGCCGTTGCACATGTTCTGCAAAATGGCAATGTAGCGGCAGCTCGATTCAGATATTTCTTGAGGATGAACCCCCCGGAGTTCCTTGGGTCCAAGGTAGATGAGGACTCACATGAGTTCGTAGAAGAGATTGTCAAGATCACCCAAGTCATGAGGGTGAATTGGGTTGAGTGCACCGAGTTGGTCTCTTCAGTTAAAAAGGATTGCGCATATCTGGTTTCGCCAATGGAAGGATAGTAGGGCCGTAGGAGCAGGTCCGGTCACTTGGGAAGAGTTCCATGTTGCATTTCTAGACCGGTTCTTCCCTCAAGAGATGAGGGAGCTGAAGATAGCTGAGTTCATGAATTTGAAGCAAGGGAGAATGATTGTATAAGAGTATGCCCTTGAGTTCACTCGCCTATCAAAATATGCCCCAGAGTTGGTAGCTGATCAGAGGATGCGGGTGAGTAGATTCCTCCATGGAGTAGCAGGCTATTTGGAAAGGATTGTAGGACCACTATGCTCCATCAGGATATGTATTTCCACAGATAGTGTTGTACGCCCAGTAGATGGAGGCCAAGAGGGCCAGGACCAAGGATCACAGATTCTTTCAGCAGAGGTTCGGTGGTGGGCACCGATAGCAGACCCACCAGAGATCATCAGCCCTAACATCTTTAGCATTGAGTGTTCCATCCAAGCCTAGACATGTTCAGATAGGGCGGGCATCAGGCTCGTGGGGTCATAGCAGTAGACCCGCATATTCTAGCATCCCATCTTGTCGCAGATGTGGTCGAGGACACACAGGCCAGTGATTGGCAGGTTCAGGTTCTTGTTTCGGGTGTGGGAAGCCCGGATACATGCTTAGAGATTGTCCAACTTCGAGACAGGATCAGGTTGGGTGTCGAGGCCCAGCATCAAGTTCAGCAACCCCTCCCACGCTCAGCACATCAGGGGGCATATAATTAG
>JACEIK010017706.1:0-11856 GCA_018107945.1 Datura stramonium
AAACTCACTTTTTGTATGAACACCGACAATTTGATAAGGAATTTATGGGGATCATATCAACAATATACATGAACATCGTTCTAAGTGAAATCAATGAAAACAAACATGAATACTCTTCATATTCGAAAGCTCGGGGCTTAAAACTGATAGAATAAATTGAGGAGGATTTTGGGGACACAAGGTAAGAACAATCCCCTTGCTAAAACCGCACATACCTGGTGAAAAAACCTGGAGAATTTTCTTGAGAATCGAAGAGAAAAGTTCAGCCCTAGCCCTTGCTCTGAAATACTCTAAGAGAGAATTCTAAGATGTTTCTATGAGGGTTAACATGAGAATGAGGGGAGGAACTATCCAAACCTTCTAATAAGTCTGAAATTAGGTCCAAAACGACGTAGTTTAAAGCTTAGGTTAATAGGAATTTACTAAATAGTCCTTAGAAGTTTGTTGGGAAAAACTATCAGGTTCCCCTAACGGCTGACCTAACGAGTCGTGGTGACTGACCACGACTCGTGATCACTCCCGTCAGGTACAATGCCTGGGATCCTTAGTAGATCACCACGAGGGACCCAATGAGTCGTTATCTATGACCACGACTCGTGGTCACCAGTCGTGGACCACACTGTCTCATTCCGTAGATTTTATGCTAAGTCCCATAACGAGCTACTGAACGAGTCATTTCCAGAGGTGATGACTCATTTCACCCACTTGTCGAGTACACTGGTCAACTAAAACATTCCCAACTAAGGCTTGACCACGAGTGACTTAACGGGTCGTGGTCAGTGATCACGACTCGTGACATCCCTTGTTAGGTACACTTCCTCCCTCCTTTACATTAATCATCCTTCTCCTCATTGCTCACCTAACGAGTCGTAAGGTTACTTGACGACTCCTCAGGTGGGCTGTCCTGCAACATTTCTGTAGTTTTCAGATTTCCTGCTTTATGCCTTGGAATTGGATTTTGAGTTTCTGGGGTGTTACAATATCTCCCCCTTGTAAACATTCATCCTCGAATGTTAGAAAACACACAGGAATCAGAAAATAACAATCAAACCTTCAAATACTACTCATTTAACTCCCAAACTGCCGGAATGACTATTTCCATTTCAAAATACATATCTGAACTGAGTTTACTTATCATACATACATTCAAAAACATAAAAGAGACTTGAACATCTAAACTGAGTCATGAAAACTAAACTGAGTTCTAGGGTCATAGCTAATATGTCAAGTTGCACTGGAGCCGGTAGGGAACAAGTGCGGGTATTTGGCCATCATATCTGCTTCGGCCTCCGCTTCGGCCTCCCACGTAGCTCCCTCAGCCTGTTGATTTCTCCATAAGACTTTGACTGAAACTATTTCCTTGTTCTTCAGCTTACGCACCTGACGGTGAAGGATCTGGGATGGTACTTCCTCATATGAGAGACTATCTTTTATTCCTACGTTGTCCAATGGCACAGTCGAGATTGGATCTCCAATGCACTTCTTCAAAAGTGACACATGGAAAACTGGATATACAGTTGCTAGCTCTGAAGGTAACTCTAACTCATAGGCCACATTGCCGATACGCCTCAAAATTCTATAAGGTCTCACATACCTCAGACTGATCTTCCCCTTCTTTCCAAACCTCATCACCCCTTTCATGGGTGAAATTTTCAGGTACACCCAATCATCAACTGAAAACTCCAAATCTCTTCTCCGCACACCGGCATAAGATTTCTGGCGGCTCTGAGCTGTTTTCAACCTCTCTCGGATGAGCTGAACTTTCTGCATTGCCTCATGAACCGAGTCTAGCCCGATCAAGGTGGCTTCACCAACTTTAAACCACCCTATAGGAGATCTACATCTTCTACCATAAAATGTTTCAAATTGGGCCATTTGGATTCTAGAATGGTAGCTGTTGTTGTACACAAACTCGATAAGAGGCAAGTGGTCATCCCAATTACCCTTAAAATAGATCGCACGCTCTTAGCATATCTTCTAGGGTCTAAATAGTCTGATCAGCTTGCCCATCTATCTGCGGGTGAAAAGCTGTACTAAGCTTGACTTGAGTGCCAAGTCCCTTCTGGAAAGACTTCCAGAAATGGGAGGTGAACTGGGTACCCCTATCTGAAATAATAGCTAATGGCACCCCATGAAGTCTAACCAGCTCCCGAATATAAAGTTTAGCATAATCCTTAGCTGAATCTGTGGTTTTAACTGGGAGGAAATGTGCTGACTTAGTCATTCGATCTACTATTACCCAGATTGAGTCATGTTGTCGACGAGTCCGAGATAGACCCGCAATGAAGTCCATATTTACTTCTTCCCACTTCTAGGTGGGTATGCTGATATCATGGGTCATACCTCCTGGTCTCTAGTGTTCTACGTTGACCTGCTGGCAATTCGGGCACTTAGCTACAAATTCAGCAATGTCTCTTTTCATGCCATTCCACCAGTAAATATCCTGCAAATCGCGGTACATTTTGGTAGCACCGGGGTGAATGGTATATCTCGAGCTGTATGCCTTAGCCAGTATCTGCTATCTCAACTCACCAACATCCGACACGCACAATCTGCCCTGGTAGCGAAGAACCCCATCTTCCCATTGGGAGAAAGCCTCAACCTCCTTTCTGAGGACTGCTTCTTTAAGTTTAAGTAGAACTGGATCTTCATCTTGTCTAGACTTAACTTCTACTACCAAGGATGAATCCAACCCTTTGCATTACCACGCCACCTTCAGCTGAATCCACCAACTGCACCCCTAACCGGGCTGGCCTGTGAACTTCTTTCGCTAGCTCCCTCTTGCCTTCCTCAATGTGAGCTACACTTCCCATAGACTGCCTGCTTAGGGAGTCAGCCACCACATTGGCTTTACCTGGGTGATACAGCACACTCATGTCATAATCCTTTAGCAGTTCCAACCACCGTCTCTGGCGCAGGTTTTAGTCCTTTTGGCTGAACAAATACTGAAGGCTCTGGTGATCTGTGAACATATCCACGTGAGCCCCGTACAAGTAGTGTCTCCATATTTTTAACGCGAGTACCACCGCTTCCAACTCCAAGTCATGAGTTGGATAATTCTTCTCATGTAATTTGAGTTGTCTCGAGGCACAGGCTATCACTTTGCCCCGCTTCATCAAAACACAACCAAGTCCAAATTTTGAGGCATCACAATACACAACTAATCCATCTGATCCTTCTGGTAAGGTTAACACTGGAGCGGTAGTGAGTCGAGTCTTCAACTCCTGGAAACTCTTTTTACACTCGTCTGACCACTGGAATTTCACCTTCTTCTGAGTTAACTTGGTTAGAGGAGAGGCTATGGAGGAGAAACCTTCCACAAACTGGCGGTAATAGCCTGCTAAACCCAGGAAACTCCTGATTTCAGTAGGAGAGGTAGTTCATGGCCAATCCTTTTCTACTGCTATCTTATGAGGATCTACTTGTATCCCCTCACCTGAGACCACATGACCCAAGAAAGTCATAGACTTCAACCATAATTCGCACTTGCTAAACTTGGTGAATAACTGGCGATCTATAAGGGTCTGTAATGCTAGCCTTAGGTGATTGGCATGCTCTTCCTCATTTTTGGAGTATACTAGAATGTCATCGATGAATACAATGACGAACATATCAAGGTACTACTTGAAGACCCTATTCATCAAATTCATGAAGGTTGTTGGGGCGTTCGTTAACCCAAAGGACATCACCACAAACTCATAGTGACCAAACTGAGTTATGAATGTTGTTTTTGGTACGTCACACTCTCTGACCCTTAACTGATGGTATCCTGACCTAAGATCAATCTTGGAGAAACAACTGGCTCCCTGAAGTTGGTCGAACGGGTCATCAATTCTAGGTAGGGGATATCTGTTCTCGACTGTGACTTTGTTCAGCTGACGGTAATCTATGCACATTCTGAGGGTACCGTCTTTCTTACGCACTAATAGCACTGGAGCACCCCAGGGAGAGATGCTGCGTCTGGTAAAACCCTTGTCAAGAAGATCTTTAGCTGCTCCTTCAAATCCTTAAGCTCAACTGGAGCCATTCTGTAAGGAAGGATGGAGATGGCTGAGTATTTGGGAGGAGATCTATTCTGAAGTCTATTTCCCGTTCAGGGGGAACTCCGGGAAGATCCTCAGGAAATACATCTGGGAACTCGCTGACAACTGGAACTGACTGAATGGTTGAGGTATAGAAGTTGGAATCCTTGACCCGAACCAGATGATATAGAAATCCTTTGGAAATGAGGTTTTGGGCCTTAAGGTAGGAAATTAACCTACCCTTAGGCGCTGAACTGCTACCCGACCATTCTAAAACTGGCTCATTAGGAAACTGAAATTTGACAACTCTAGCTCTGCAATCAACTGTGGCATAGAAGGAGTGTAACTAGTCCATGCCGAGGATGAGATTGAAGTCAACCATGTCTAGCTCTACGAGATCAGCTGGAATTACTTTGTCCAGGACGGAAACTGGGCAATTTCTATACACCCAGCTGCTCTAATTTACTCACCAACTGGGTAGAGACAGAGAATGGTTCTGAGAGAACCTCTGGACTTATATTGAGCTGAATTGCTATATATGGAGTTATAAACGAAAGAGTAGCTCCTGGATCTAAGAGGGCATATACGTCTATATGGAAGAGATGTAACATACTAGTAACTACGTCAGGTGAGCTTTCCTGATCCTGACGAGAAGATAGAGCATAGAAACGATTTTGGCGCTGACCGCCATCTGTACCTGCTGTGTTAGCCTGCTGGGCTGGTTGACCTATTGGAGCTGATGATGTGTTAGATTGTGATCTCCCTCGCCCCACTGACGGGCACTCCCTAAGCCTGTGTCCAAGATGTCCACACCCAAAGCAGCCCTCTCGTTCCTGAAGGCATTCTTCTGGGTGATTGCTACCACACTTGGGACAAGCTGGATACTTGTTGCTGGCACTGAAACCCTATGACTGAGAGACAGATGCTCCGCCCCTCCATTCAATGAACTAAAGTCATTCTGATTGATGGGGTATTTACCTAACATATACGTATAATAAGAAATTCTAGGAATTCATCCCAAAGCATTCTTCATTCACTAAAGGGAGTTTAACAAGCAAAATCATTACTAGAAAATTAGGGCTTAAACTCACTTTTTTTACGAACACCGACAAATTGATAAGGAATTTATGGGGATCATATCAAAAATATACATGAACATCATTCTAAGTGAAATCAACGAAAACAAACATGAATACTCTTCATATTTGAAAGCTCAGGGCTTAAATTGATAGAAGAAATTGAGGAGAATTTTGGGGACACAAGGGAAGAACAATCCCTTGCTAAAACCCCACATACCTGGTGAAGAAACCTGGAGAATTTTCTTGAGAATCGAAGAGAAAAGTTCATCCCTAGCCCTTGCTCTGAAATACCCGGAGAGAGAATTCTACGATGTTTCTCTGAAGGTTAACGTGAGAATGAGGGGAGAAACTGTCCAAACCCTCTAATAAGTCTGAAATTAGGTCCAAAACAACGTAGTTTAAAGATTAGGTGAATAGGAATTTACTAAATAGTCCTTAGATGTTCGCTGGGAAAAACTGTCAGGTGCCTCTAACGGTGACCTAACGAGTCGTGGTGACTGACCACGACTCGTGGTTACTCTCGTCAGGTACACTGCCTGGGATCCTTAGTAGATCACCACGAGGGACCCAACGATCCGTTATCTATGACCACAACTCGTGGTCACCAGTTGTGGACCACACTGTCTCATTTTGGAGATTTTATGCTAAGTCCCATAATGAGCTACTTAACGAGTCATTGCCAGAGGTGATGAATCATTTCACCCACTCGTCGAGTACACTAGTCAATTAAAACATTCCCAACTCAGGCTTGACCACGAGTGACTTAACGGGTTGTGGTCAGTGACCATGAATCGTGACGTCCCTCGTTAGGTACATTGCCTCCCTTCTTTACATTAATCAGCCTTCTCCTCACGGCTCACCTAACGAGTCATAAGGTTACTTGATGACTCATCAGGTGGGTCGTTCTGCAACATTTCTATAGTTTTCCAGATTTCCTACTTTATGAGCCGGAATTGGATTTTGAGTTTTTGAGGTGTTACAGGTGGTTAGCCAGCTGCTAAAGGTGGCATTCAGCAGGGTAGGGGACGTGTTCTGGTGGGTAGGAGTGGCACCCAAGTAGGTAGAGAGGTGAAACAATCCAACTGGGGTGGTTCTTAGGCCGACAAGCAGACTCATTTCTATGCTTTTCCTGGTAGACTGGAGGCAGAGGCTTCAAACACTATTATCACAGGTATGGTCTTCGTGGCTGATAGAATGGCTATTGCATTGTTTGACTTGGGCTCCATATTTTCTTATGTATCTACTTATTTTGCTTTGGTCGTGACCTTATGTGTGATGTGCTTAATACTCCTATCCATGTGTCTACCCTTGTTGGGGATACTGTGTTAGTGGATAGGGTTGTTCGTGACTGCATTGTTGAATTCATGGGATTTGACACTCTAGCGGACCTAGTGATTTTAGACATGGTTGATTTTGATATAATCTTAGGAATGAGTTGGTTTTCCCCTTACCATGCTATTCTGGATTGCTATGCTAAGACTGTCACTATATCGGGTACGAGGTCATCTAGGTTGGAGTTGAAAGGGAATTGTAGCCCTACTCTTAAGAATCTTATTTCTTATTTTTATTCCTGTAAGTTGATAGAATGGGGTTTTTCAGTGTATTTGGTTCATGTTCGAGACACTAGTTCAGAGGGTCCTCCCATAGAGTCGGTTTCGATTGTTTGTGAGTTCTTAGAGGTGACCCTTGCAGATTTGCCCGGTATGCCGCCAGACCGTGATATAGATTTTTGTATAGACTTGGAACCAGGAACCTAACCCATTTCTATCCCTCTATACCGAATGACACCTGCTGAGTTGATAGAACTCAAGGAGTAGCTATAGGATCTGTTCAGTAAAGGATTTATTGGACCGAGTGTGTCGCCATATGGTGCCTCGATTCTGTTTGTAAAGAAGAAGGATAGTAGTATGTGGATATGCATCGACTACCGCCAGTTGAACAAGGTATCTATTCATAATAAGTACCCTCTTCCTCAGATAGATGACCTATTTGACCAGTTACAGGGAGCGACTGTATTTTCAAAGATCAATTTAAGGTTAGGTTATCACTAGTTGAAAATTTGGGCTGAAAATATTCCTAAGACAACCTTTTAGACTAGGTATGGGCATTATGAGTTTTTGGTCATGTCATTAGGACTCACTAATGCTCTAGCTACGTTCATGAGCCTGATGAACAGTATTTTCAAACCCTACTTGGATTCCTTTTTTATTGTGTTTATTGATGATATCTTGGTGTATTCTAAGACTAAGAAGGAGCACGAAAATCATTTAAGGATTGTGTTGTGATTGCTGAAGGAGAAGCAGTTGTATGCCAAATTCACTAAGTGCAAGTTTTGGTTGGAATCAGTGTCCTTTTAGGGGCATGTGGTTTTAGGGGAGGGAATCCCAGTTGATCCACAAAAGGTGGAGGAGGGTAGGAACTGTGCAAGGCCAACTAATGTGACAGAAATTCAGAGTTTTTTGGGGCTGGCCAGTTACTACTATCGGTTCGTAAAAGGATTCACCTCCATTGCTTCAGCATTGACCAGGTTGACACAAAAGGATGTTCCCTTCCAGTGGTCAGAGGAATGCGAAGCGAGCTTTCATAAACTCAAGAATGTGCTAACCACAACACCTATTCTAGTGTTACCCATGAAAGGTAAAGATTTTGTTGTGTATTATGATGCCTCACGGTCTGGATTAGGTGCTGTGTTGATGCAGGAAGGACAAGTTATTGAGTATGCATTTAGACAGCTGAAGGTGCATGAAAGGAACTACCCCTTTCATGATCTGGAGTTAGTAGCGGTGTGTTTGCACTGAAAATTTGGAGGCACTATCTGTGTGGAGCTCAATATGAGGTGTTCACAGATCATAGCGGCTTACAATATGTATTCTCCAAGAAGGATCTCAATTTGAGGCAGAGAAGATGGATGGAGTTGCTTAAGGATTACAACATCACGATCTTATATCACCCAGGAAAGGCTGAGTGGTGGCAGACACGTTGAGCAGAAAGACGATGAGCATAGGCAGCCTGTCTTGTTTGGAGGCTACCCAATGGCCGAGGGCCGGGGAAGTCTATACTTTGGCAAACAACTTAGTAAGATTGTCGCTGATTGAAACCGATGGAGTGTTAGCCAACCTGGAGGCTAAATCCTTGCTGTTGGAGGAAATCAAGACCAGATAGTTTGAAGATGAAAAGCTGGGCAAAATCAGAGATAAAGTCCTGTGGGGAGAGGCCAAGGAAGTAGTGTTAGATGATGAAAGGAACTTGAGAATAAAGGGGCGGTGTGTGTTCCTCGAGTTGGTAAGCTGATTAAAACTCTCTTGGTAGAAGCTCACAACTCGAGGTACTCCATTCACCCCGGAGTCACGAAGATGTACCACGAGTTAAAACAACATTGTTGGTGGGGTAGGATGAGAGAGACATTGTGGACTACATGGATCAGTGTTTAAATTATCAATAGGTCAAGTACGAGCACCAAAAGCCAGGAAGAGTTCTTCAGCGAGTGCCTATCCCTGAGTGGAAATAGGAAAGAATAGCTGTGGACTTTTTAGTCGGTCTTCCCAAGACCTTGGGAAAGTTTGACTCAATTTGGGTCATAGTGGATAGGTTTTCCAAGTATGCTCATTTCTTGCTGGTCCAGGTGACTTACAATGCAGAAAAACTAGCCAAGTTATATGTGAAGGAGGTTATTCAGTTACATGGGGTGACTGTTTCTATTGTATCGGATAGGGGCACTCAGTTTACTTCCCATTTTTGGAGGACCTTGCTGGCCAAGTTGGGTACGAGGTTGGACTTGAGCACAACCTTCCATCCTCAGACAAACGGGAAATCAGAGCGCACTATTCAAGTGTTGGAGGACATGCTCTGGGCATGCGTGATAGAGTTTTAGGGTCATTAGGACAAGTTCTTACCCTTGGCAGTGTTTTCTTATAACAATATCTACCACTCGAGCATTGGTATGGCACCTTTTGAAGCCTTGTACGGGAGGAAGTGCAGGTCTCTAATCGGGTGGTTTCATGCATTTGAGGTGAGACCTTAGGGTACGAATTTGTTAAAGGTGTCCTTGAAAAAGGTTCGAATCATTTAGGACCGTCTGGTAGTTGCTCAGAGTAGGCAGAAGAAATACACAGACAAGAAAGTCAGGGACATGGAGTTCATGGAAGGGGAGAAAGTACTGCTCAAGGTGTCCCCCTTGAAGGGGGTGATGAGGTTTGGAAAGTGGGTTAAGCTCATCCCGAGGTATATTGGGCCATTTGAAATACTCTGACGTGTGGGGAAAGTGTCTTATGAGTTGGCATTGCCGCCAGGTTTGTCTAGAGTGTATCCGACATTTCATGTGTCCATGCTACCATGGGGATGGAACTTATATCATCAAGTAGGACTCTGTGCTACTGGATGAGAATCTATCATATGAGGAAGAACCTATAGCAGTATTGACTAGAGAGGTTTTGAAGCTGAAGTCCGAGGAGATTCTGATAGTGAAAGTCCAGTGGAAGGACCGACCGGTGGAAAAATCCACTTGGGAGACTGAGGTTGATATGCAAACCAAGTACCCCTAGTTGTTCATAGAATCTGGTATGTCTCCTTCTTACTTTTGTATATACCGTTCAAGGATGAACGATATTTTAATTGGTATCTAATGTAATGACCCAAACGTTGTTACAGGATGGTTACATAGAAACACAAGAAACTGGATAAGGATGAGATAGGGAGGTTGTGAAATAAACTAAGTATAGAACTGTGCATTTTCGGGTAGCTACTGGTCCAAGGAACCGTTATAGCGGTGGGACTCCCGCTGCAGCGAGACCGTGGTAGTGGTTAGAGCCCCGCTGTGGCGAAATTAGGGAGTAACCACTGGAACCGTCGCAGCGACCCTATGGCCGCTGTAGCGGGTCTACTGCAGCGGAAGTGTGACCACTACAACGGACACCAGGGGTTAAAAAGTGGGTTTTAAGTGGGAGTTATGGGTTTTACCCCATTATTCTCAAAAACTCGATCACAAGGGCTAAGGGGCGGAAAATTTCTCCAGAGCAGTGAACTACTCTCCGAAGGTAAGAATCTCAATCCTCCTACCTCTACTTCGATTAGTATTGATCTTAGATTGCTTGTGGACCTGTAATAGTAGAAATTATATAGAGAAAACCCTAAGTTGATGAACTAGGGCTGAGATTGTAGAGAGGCAAATGGAGGGTTGATTGTTGAATATTTAGGTAATGTCTACTTCCTAGGGTCCCTCTCGTTAATGTTGATCGGTTAGACAAGGTGAAGACCTAGAACTAGGTGGAACAGTAGGGTATTCTATTAAATTGCCCTAAAAAGAGAAGAGTTTGATCGAATTAGGCCTTATTTTGAGGAGTGATTAACCAATGATTATATGTGTGTAGATTTCGAGTAATCCGAAGCATTGAGGAAGGTAAAAGCTCCTATAGAGTAGCGAATTTGGTAATTTCGAGTAATCGAGGTAGGTTATGGTTTATAGGGATAGACTTATATAATGGCATGTATAGTGTGCAATGTTGATATACGATTGGTCTTCAGACGTTTACGTGATATGTGAGCTTATTGTTGTTAATTATCTTATGAACATGACTATGATGTGATATTGAACTGTGACGACTTGTTTACAAGATTGTGTGTATGATAATGAAATTAACTATGCTGAAACATTTACTAAAGTGATTATACTTCGTTAAATGGGAAAATTGTTAATTGATGATGGCTTATTTTGAGAAGTAAATTGTAAATTTCTGTTTGATACAATGATGCAATTGACATGTTTTATGAGGAAGATGAATGAAAATATGTTTGCATATTAATGTTGAGTGGTTCATGCCCGAGAAGAGTATTTGGGTGAGCAAATAAAAATATTTGAGTAGTTCGTGTTTGAGGGGAGCATCCAGACGAGCATATGAGTAGGAGTAGGTGCCACGCCGGCACAGTACATGAATTTCTCGACTCCCTACAGGTCATGACTGGTTAGGCATAAATAAGACCCACTAGCATATGTGTACATGATTCATGTGGTTGAGTATTAAGGGGGGATGGCGGAGGCGTGTGTCCGTAATGTTACTCTTGGTTGTGTTATTCACTTATTGTTGTGATTTCATTTATGTTCATGAGGTGGATGTGAAACGTATTACAAGGATGTGCTAACTTATTGTGGATATGATGCAAATTGATAACCATGAATGTGGCTTAATTCTAAGTACGAGTTAGTAACTATTTGTGGTTTTTGAGTGGTTGTCACTGAGAATAACTAAGGATTTGTAATTCTTGATAGCAATTGTGTTGTTGTTATCATGGTTGTTGATGGATTCATGGTGTTAAGTGAAATGTAATTATTGGTTTTATTGAACTGTGTGATGGATGAGCTGAGAATGGAGCAGCCTGTCGAGCTACTGCCTATGGAATGCCGCTGCAGCGCGACCATTTTCGCTGCGGCGGACAAGTGACCGCTGCAGTGAGAGGCCTAATCCAGTGAGCAGGCTGACTGACCATAATTCATAAATAACGTATCGGAATATCTTAAGATGCCATATTGATAAATTACATATATCTATGTTCCTTTTATAAATAAATGCTTACAATTACATGTTATTATATAACTTTTAAATATACATAATTTTATAAAGATTCACTAGTCAAAAATAGTAGTGTGTCACGCCCCGCCTTAGGGGGTATGACTGGCACCTAGTGCCCTAGAAGGACCTGGACTACTAACTGGTGGGCCTAGGCACATCTGGTGCCTGGCTAGCTCTATCTCAGGTTCCTGG
>JACEIK010017708.1:0-11851 GCA_018107945.1 Datura stramonium
ACTCAACATCATAGGAACGAAGCTCAACATTGTCTATTGACAAAGCTCATTAATGAAATCATGCATAGACTCGACATCATGTAAGAATGAAGCTCAACATTGTCCTTCGACAAAGCTCAATAATGACATATATCTCAATTATGAATTTATGCATATGACAAGCTTTATTTCAAACATACCACAAGCTCAAATATAGGTGGGAGCATCTACTCCAAATCATGTGGTAAGCGACATGTAGGAATATTTAACTCAACATACCACAAGCTAGAAATCATGAAAATTGAGAGACTTCACTCCAACCAATGTGGTAAGCTTATATCGAAAAAACTCATCATTTAAATCAACATATGGGCATTGCCCAAATCTTTATCATACATGGATCTACTCAATTCATTTTGAAAAAAAATATCATCATCATGGGTAATTTTAGAAACATGCTTTTCATCATCAAATCTTACCATCATCATACATTCATCATCAATCACCTCTCTTATGAACTTTTCATCCATGGGAATTTAATCTCATAGCTTAGAAAAACACAATTTGTATTGAAAAAGATTTAAAATATGCCCAAGCTTCACAACTCATCAATATAAATGTAATATAATCATACCCCATGTGTAGAAATTGTAGAATTATGCAATTGGATAAAAACCCCATACTTTGTCATAGGTGATTTATCATAATTTAATAAAAATTGGGCATGGGTGTGGAAGGAGACATCCACTAATAGACTTACATACCTAGGAATGGTGAATTCTAAGACCCCCTAATTGCGCAAGATGAGATTCCAATGGAAACCTTGAGAATATTCCTTGGATCACCTCTTCAAACCTTCAAACTTGCATGCATGGGAGGAATGACTTAGAATAGGTTTTCCCATGCTAAAAACTCACTAAAACAAGCCTTAAACAACGTAGTATAGGCCCCTAGGATTTGGGAATTATAGAAAAGCCTTACTAAAATCACTGAAATTAACTGCCAGGGGGTCCCAATGAGGGGCCTGATGACTCGTCATGAAGGCCCACGACTCGTCAAGTCATTCGTCTAGTACACTGGTTACCAGATCCTTTAGGGCTCGTAACAGGTGACGTAATGACTTGTTCCTTGAGACCACGACTCGTGGTCACCTTTCGTCATGTACACTGCCTTAGCACCAAAAAAAATTCACCTTTCTTGATCACGACTCACCTCATGAGTTATTGGGCGTGACCATGAATCGTGGGGTCCTCCCGTTTAGGTACACTAGTCGATCCTTCTATTTTATTTTTCACCTTCACCCCACGGATAACTTGATGACCCATGGTGGCTGACCATGAGTCGTTCCCACACCCGTGTGGACCTTCAACCTTTATTTCATCTAGGCCTTCCCACGAGCCACCTGACGACTCGTGGGGTCTCCTCACGAGTCGTCCAATGACTCGTCCTGCAACTGAAGCACTATTTTTCAGTTTTTTCCCTGTTTCAACTCCCGGATCCGATCTTTGAATTCTCGGCGTATAACAGAGCCCATGTTGACAAAATAGTAAATCTTGTCCGATTTAATATAGCTAGAATGGTCTTACTTCGATGTTGATTATTTAGATGTTATCCCGTATAGAGTTCCATTAATTGAGGCTTCGAGGGCAACATTGAGTTCCATTTATTGAGGCCTCTAGGGCCATACAGAGTTCCATTTACTGAGGCCGCGAGGGACATTTTGAGTTCCATTTATTGAGGCTGTGAGGGCCACATTGTGTTTTATTTATTGAGGCCGCAAAAGCCATACAGAGTTCCATTTATTGAGGCCGCAAGGACCATACAGAGTTCCATTTACTGAGGCCGCGAGGGCCATTTTGAGTTCAATTTATTGAAGCCATGAGGGCTATATAGGTTTCCATTTACTGAGGCCGCGAGGGTCATATTGAGTTCCATCAGATTGAGGCCGTGAGGGATGTAATAAGTTTCACCCGATGAGGGCTGCGAGGGTCATCCCCAGTTACAGTACACACCATCCTTAGTACTCAGGTAGTAGAGTGGACCTTGTTTGTACTTGTCGGGCCTTATGGGGGCCTGGGTAGGTTCTTCTTTCTGGTTTGTACCTTCCTGGCTTATGGGGGGCCGGTTAGGTTCTTGTTTGCTTATATAGAATTGTCGTTTAGATAATTCAGATAGTGGAGGTATTTAGGTTAAATACTTACTCTCTTCCTTTAATTTATGTAGTTTTACCATCTTTCAATCAGTTATTATCTTTCTTCTTTACATATTTAGTACATGTTGTACTGACGCCCACTCGAGGCGCTGCATCACTTGCCTGCAAGTGCAGGTAGATGCGATTCGGGACATTCCTGGCCTCCAGCTAAAGTCAGTAGTTTATTCAACTCCTTCTCTCTGGAGTTGAAAGGTAGTAGAGGTTTGTACTTTTGATGTACATTTTTGGGTAGGTCGAGGCCCTGTCCCGATCATTATATCACTCCTAGAGGCTTGCGGACTGTTGTACATTCCCTATGGTTCCCAACCATTATATCACTCCTAGAGGCTTGTAGACTATTGTACATTCCCTGTGGTTAGTTGTCGTTGGCCGTGTGGGGCCCGTGTATGCTTTATTTCCTGTGTGGGGCCTTGTTTATCTATTAGTTGGAGGTCTTGTCGACCATAGCATAGTTTAGTGCCTGATTTACTTTTCAGTTATAACTAGACAGCATGGTGGCCTTGTAGGCCCGCATAGAATCCCTGTTATTGCGTTGTTGCGGTCAGCTGTCTTCTTTTACATGTGGCCTTATTGGCCAGGGGCTGGACTTACAACCGAGATATAGCCCATTCGTTTCTTGAATTAAGTGTCAAATGTGCCCCAGTATAGTCAGGTTAGTTCAGACTAGTAGGACACCAGGTGCCAGTCATACCTCCTAAAGTGGGGCGTGACAATTATACTGTGGGAGATCGTGTGATATACTATAACCGACATGTAACCACGTGAGCTAAATATTTGAGTCTGATGTATACCCCCATAGGAGAAGGCCCACTCTACCTTGCCAGGGTATAGTAGTTGAACTGGTGATCACTATCTGATTCCCTTTAGGTTAAAACCTATGGTGGCAATGTAGTTTTAAGAACCTCGATGTGCTAAACCCCAGTCTACTTGGTGCTAAGTCCTACTCCCCCTGGAACTTTCTAACTATGACTAATAGGCTGATAGCTCGAACTTGATGTCTCAAGACTTAAGTCAGGAATACTTATCTGGAAGTAACCCGAGAGTCTGAAGGACCTAATAATTGAAACTAAGGGTTCTAAGACTGGCTAGAGCTTCTTTAGTTGAAAGCATCGTAACCGTCTAAAGAACATCCTGAGAATTGATAATTGAGACTATGGAGTTTTACTGAACTACTCAAGAAATTGAGTATAGTAAAACTGATCATCTAACATTTCTGTAAGATATTGAAAAGGCTAAGTACTAACTGGGACAAAACAATCAATAATTCAACTTTTTGTTTAATCTAATGGTACTATTTTGTTGATTACAAGAACTATCAAAACCAAGCAAGGTGTATATCTAGACAATTATACAAGACTCTTTATATTACATTTATAGACTACGCTAAACACATATTTCATGGAAAGAGATATTAACATAAAGTATAACTAACTACAACCTTAGAGAATCATGAAACTTATAACAAGAAGGAAATTCGTATTTTAACTAAAAAGCAATCCTAACATTGATACCAAAAGGGCTAGAACTGAAAATGATTTTCGGAAGGTTTCGGGGAACAATGGAAGAGCAATTTCCCTTGTTGAAATCCCACATACTTGGAGAAGGTCCTTGAGAGATTTGCGAAGAAGACTAAAACCCTTGATCTTTCCCTATACTTCTTGACTGAGTTTCTACGTACTAAACTTGAGAGAATGAGAGGAATGAAGAGAGAACATTGACTAACTCCCTAAATCCCCTAATTTAAACTCTAAAACGACATAGTGTAGGCATTAAAATAATAGAAAGTCAGGAAAATGCCCCTGGAATTTGGATTGTTATCCTCACTTCCACTAACCTAATGAGTCGTTAGGTCACTGGATGACTCGTGGTCCTCACTCATCATTGCCACTAGAAAATCCCACTTTCAACTCAAAACTCTAACCATGACTCACTTCACAAGTCATGAGGTGATACCACAACTCGGGGCTCCACCCGTGGTCACCTTCTAACCACGGCTCGACACTGGCCTGCCACCCACTATATGACTCGTTGAATACTTCACGACTCGTGGAGTACTTCACGAGTCACTGGATGAGTCGTCCTGTGACCTGGTGCAACATTTTCCTACTTTCTCCGTTTAAACTTTCGGGTTTGATCTTAAGAAATTTTAGGGTCTTACACTAGTTAAACCTGAGGAAGGATATGCGAGCCGCAGAAGGGCACCTACAAAACACAGGTGCCATGCAAGTGAGTCGTGTCACTGCTAAAGGGAAATCTCATCCATTAATGAAAAATTGTACCTTATAAGTTCCAAGGAAAATTTTGAGAGTTGTGCAAAAAGAATTTCAGAGATTTTTACCTCAATTATACACACATATGTTATTGAGAGAACAGAGGAGGAGAGAATAGAGAGTACATCATAGAGATATTGAGAGTACATTTTTTCTATCTTCTTTATTGGGAAAACCACCATTGTTGTAGACCTTAAGCTTGAATTGATATTTTATTACTTAATATGATAAGTTTAGAGAAATTCCTTATTGGTATAATTTCTCTCTCTTTGATTATGAGTAGATAAATTTTTCGGTAGAGGTGTGTGTGGATGATGGGTGTCTAGGCTTGAATAGGTGTTGATTATTTGTTCTTAAAATTGATTAGCAAGCATGGATCTATTGTTTCCTTCAAGTTTTAATTCAATAATTGATGGTTGCAAACATTGATTTAGTTTTCTTATCTTGCTTTTGCTTGAAAGAGGGAAGTAGGGTTTGGGTGAGGATTCAATAGTGATGAATTGGAGTGTTTGATGCTTGGGATTGATCTAGAGTTATTCAAAACCCAAATTCACACTCCAATAAAGGGTTAAAGTTCGAGATAGCTTAACTCTTCCTCAAGCATTGTTGGTTGGTTTGTTTATTGGCTTTGGGGTTGAGAAAACCCAAGGTAAACACATACTTTTGGTGGAGAAACATAGGGTATATCCATAATCAAAGCTCTCCGTTCTCTAATCAAATCTAAAGCATTTTAATCAACCCCTATCAAGTCGACGACCATCAAATGCACACCCCTAGTCCCTCTTATTGATTGCATCAATTAATTTTTCCCTTGTCTTGTTCGACATTTGAAATTGATACTTGATTAGTCTTTCCCCCAATTTTTACTTTATATTGTTGAGGCATGATGTTTGCTTGTGTCACCCCCCGAGTTTACACCTTGGACGAGATACGGTACTTGAAGTCACAAGTGACCCCAAGTCAATTCCTGGTCTATCATACACTGTCATTCTGAGTAACATAAAAATACATACAACAAAAATTTAAAGCAAAAAATATAAATACTTGAAAATATTATAGCAAGGCTACATGTCTAATAAAAACCAATTTGAGTTCGAAAAACAAATCTATGTTTGAAAGCCACTATGACGGATGAGCTGCTGGGAATGGCCCCCAGCTAACTCCAAAACTAAATAAAAAGGAATGAAAGTATAACCGAAGCAATAAATTTTGTCCCCAAAGGATGAGGACTTACCAACTGGAATAACTGAGATCTTCGGTGAGCGGTCGGCTAACAGGGCTGAGACTGTGATCCTGCAGTTGTATCATAAAACGATATAGCATAAAAGTATGCGTCAGTACCTTGAATGTACCAAGTAAGTGAGAGAAATCATACACCATCGAATAAATAACAAAAGAAATGCTGAACTGAAAGACAAGCAATGACCAACTAAGCTACTGATCTGAAATACTGAGGTGTTCTAGAAAACCCTGTCTGATGGTCAAAGCATGTTCTAAGTCTGGAATACTGACCTGGACTGAACTGGACTGAAACTAGACTGAACTGACTAGTGGAAGAGTCTATAACCAACATGTAACCACGTGAGCTAGACGTGGAGTCCGATGTATTTACACCCCACCTGTAGGACCTAATACACCTTGCCAGGATATAAAGGCATGAACTGGGTGATCAGAAAATTCTGGGCCAATCAAGCCAATAAATATTGAAACGTATGTTGGCAATGTAGTTCTGGGACCCTTGGTGCGCTGGAACCGCAGTTCGCTCGGTGCTAAGTCCTACTCCCACTAGATAATCCTAGACTGAATACTAAGCTGATAGCTCAAAACTGGGGCCCAAGACTAGTTAGGTATACATATCTGAAAGTACCCTGAGAGTCTTATTGGACCAGATTCTGAAACTGGGTTCTAGACTAGTCAGAGCCGCTTATCTAGAAGTGTCGTAACTGTCTAAGAATAAAATGTAATCTAAACTGGGGTACTAAGGCTAGTCATAGATATATATCTAAAGTTTCATGACCACCTAGTGGACCAATAAACTGAATTCTGAATCTGATTCTGATAACTGGGAGGTAATACTAATACCTCGGGAAATTCTGTAGTCAAAATGATCAGCTGATGTTTCTGAAAGAAATTGAGTATTCTCACACTTTAACTAAAGCTAGGCAACCATGTATCTGATTGAGAATTTAGCATATAAAATAATCTGGTAATTCATCACACTGATATAATCAAGGAAATTTCAAGATTTAACACTTTAGCAAGATTCTACACTTTTTTACTCTCAAGTACTAGGGCTAAACTCATTGTACGGGGATAAGCATTAATACTGTTACTAACTAGTGGAAAATATTCATAATTAATATAACATAATAGTTCCACATGGATTAAACGAATCATTACAAAGAATTTCTTAACATTCGAAAGTCTGCAGGGCTAGAATTCACTTTTGCGGGAATAACATCAATTTAAAAATGAACTAATGGAAATTATATCTTAAATAATCATGGATATCATTCTATGTGAATTCAAAGATTCTCTTCACATTTAAAAGCTCAGGGCTAGGATTTTATAGAGAAATTAGAGAAGGGTTTTGGGGGACACAAGGGAAGGACTATCCCCTTGTTGAATTCCCACATACCTGAGTTAGAATTTCCTTGGAGAAGGAAGCTTGGACAGCTGCAATGGAGGAAAATCCTAGTCTTGGTTGAGAGATTCTTGAGAGGAAAGCTTACAGTATATTTTCTAAAGATGAGTGAGAATGAGGGGAAAAACCCCTTTAAATCCCCTCAAAATAAACCAAAACGGCTTAGTTTAGGATCTAGGAGGTTAGGAAATTACCGAAGCACCCTTAGGAGAATTGCAAGAAATAATTGTCATGTAGTCCCAACGATTGATTTAACGAATCATCCCCTCCAACAATGACTCGTGGTTTGATCCGTGAAGTACACTGCTCATCAGGTCTCCTGGGCTCATAATGGACAACTTCACGACTCGTTACTGGGTGACCACGACTCGCGGTCACCATCCGTGGTGTACACTGCCTCAAAACCATTCATTTTTCAATTAACTGACCATGACCCTCCCCACGAATCATGGTGATTGAACACAAATCGTGGGGTCCTCCAGTCAAGTACATTGCCTCTCTTCCTTCTCTTTTCTTACTCACACACCCCACAATTGACCTAACAACTCGTGGGGTCTGACCACTAGTCGTGGTCATGCCCGTGGGGACCTCATTTCTCAAGTTTCCAAACTCATCACCTAGACTTCCTATGAGTCACATCATGACTCGTGGGTTGCTCTCGTGGGTCACCTCACGACCTGTCCTGATACCTGGTGCTAGTTTTGAGTTCTTCTCCATTTCAATTCCCGGGTCTGATCTTTGGGCTTTCAGGGTATAACAATATCTCCCCCTTGGGAACATTCGTCCTCGAATGTTGGGAAACATACAGAAAAGTAGAGAGATGCAATTATCATATTCACATACTGATCATTTAAATCAAAAACCGATGGAATGACTACCTCCGTTTTAAACTACATAGCTGAACTAAATTCATGAATCATCCATATACATAACATAAACTTAAACACATGAACTGAACATGAAAACTACATAGAGTTCTAGGGAAAAACTGATATCTCAAGTTGTAACCAATCCGGTAAGAAATAAGTGTGGGTATTTAGCCATCATAACCTCTTTGGCTTCCCACGTAGCTCCCTCGACATGTTGGTTTCTCCATAAGACCTTAACTGAAGCTACGTCCTTGTTCCTCAGCTTACAAACCTAAAGGTCAAGGATCTAGACTAGGACCTCCTTGTATGAGAGGCTATCCCTTATTTCTACACTGCCCAATGGAACAATTGAAATTGGATCACCAATACATTCCTTCAATAGTGACACATGGAATACTTGGTGCACAAAATCCAACTCTGAAGGTAAGTCCAGCTCATAGGCTACTTTGCCAATTCGCCTCAGAATTTTGTAGGGTCCCACATGTCTCGGACTAAGCTTTCCCTTCTTCCCAAACCTCATCACCCCTTTCATGGATGAAATTTTCAGATAGACCCAGTCATCCACAGCAAGCTCCAATTCTCTTCTCCTCACATCAACATAAGATTTTTGATGGCTCTGAGCTATTTTCAATCTTTCTCTAATGAGTTGTACCTTATGTATAGCTTCATAAACTGTATCTGGCCCGATTATTGTAGCTTCACCAACCTCAAACCATCCAATAGGAGACCTGCACTTACCATACAATGCCTCAAACAGGGCCATCTGAATGCTGGAGTGATAACTATTGTTGTACACAAACTCAATAAGAGGCAAGTGATCATCCCAACTTCCCTTGAAATCGATCTCGCACGTTCTCAACATATATTCTAGGGTCTGAATAGTCCACTCAACTTGCCCATCTGTCTGCAGGTGGAAAGTTGTGCTAATCTTGACCTGGGTGCCAATTCCCTTTTGAAAAGACTTCTAGAAATATGAGGTGAACGGGTACCCCTGTTAGAATGATGGATAATCGCACCCCATGAAGCTAGACCAACTCCCAAATGTAAAGTCTAGCATAGTCCTTAGATGAATCTGTAGTTTTAACTGGGAGGAAATGTGTTGGCTTAGTCATCCGTTCTACTACTATTCAGATGGAATCATGTTGCCAACGAGTTCGAGGTAGACTCGTATAAAGTCCATATTTACTTCTTCCCACTTCCACGTGGGCATGCCGATATCTTGGGTCATACCTCCCGGTCTTTGTGCTCTACTTGACTTGCTGGTAGTTCGGGCACTTAGCTACGAATTTGGTGATGTCTCTCTTCATGTCGTTCCACCATTAAATATCCCACAAATCGCGGTACATTTTAGTAGCACCAGGGTGGATGGAGTATCTCAAGTTGTGTGCTTCAATCAATATTTGCTATCTCAAGTCACCGACGTCCGGTACGCACAATCTGCCCTAATAACAGAGGGCACCATCTCCCACTTTGGAGAAAGCCTCAACCTCCTTCCTGAGAACTGCTTTCTTGATTTTAAGTATAATGGGATCTTCATCCTGTTTGAACTTAACTTCAACAACCAAAGAGGAGTCTGACCCGCTTTGCATCACTACTCCACCCTCAACTGAGTCAACTAACTGCACCCCTAACCGAGCAAGTCTATGAATATCCTTTGGCAACTCCTTTTTTCCTTCCTCAATATGAGCCACGCTACCCATAGACACTC
Source organism: Datura stramonium (assembly GCA_018107945.1). Taxonomy (NCBI): domain Eukaryota; kingdom Viridiplantae; phylum Streptophyta; class Magnoliopsida; order Solanales; family Solanaceae; genus Datura; species Datura stramonium. The sequence goes on from JACEIK010017708.1 coordinate 9,683, forward strand.
TGCTTAGGGAATCATCCACCACATTGGCTTTGCCCGGCTGATAAAGCACGCTTATTTCATAATCCTTCAAGAGCTCTAACCACCTTCTCTGACAAAGATTCAGGTCCTTATGATTGTATACATACTGAAGGCTCTTGTGATCAGTGAAAACTTCAACATGAGCCCCGTATAGGTAATGTCTTCATATTTTCAATGCAAACACTACCGCTGCCAATTCCAAGTCATGAGTTGGATAATTCTTCTCATGAACCTTGAGCTGTCTGGAGGCATAGGCTATCACTTTATCCCGCTGCATCATAATGCAATTAAGTCCAACTCTGGAAGCATTGCAATATACTGCAAATCCATCTGATCCTTCCGGTAGAGTCAACACTAGAGCGGTAGTGAGTTGAGTTTTTAATTCCAGGAAACTCTTCTCACACGCATCTGACCACTAGAATTTCACCTTCTTCTGAGTCAACCTAGTTAGTGGAGATTATATAGAAGAAAAGCCTTCTAAAAGCATCGGTAATAACCGGCCAAACACTAGAAACTTTTGATTTTGGTTAAAGAGATAGTTCTGGGCCAGTCTTTCACTGCTGCTGTCGTTTGAGGATTAACCTGAATAACCTCACTTGAGACTACATGACCTAGGAAAGTCACAGACTTCAACCAGAATTCACACTTGGCAAACAGTTGGCGGTCTCTGAGTGTCTAAAGCACTATCCTCAGGTGATTAGCTTGCTCTTCCTCATTTCTATAGTATACCAAAATGTCATCAATAAATACAATGACAAACATATCCAAATACTGCTTGAAGAACTCTGTTTATCACGTCCACAAAGGCTGCAGGGGAATTTGTTAGTCTAAAAGACATAACCACAAACTCGAACTGACCATACCGAGTCCTGAAGGTTGTTTTCAATATGTCACACTCTCTGACTCTTAGCTGATGATACCCCGATCTGAGATCAATCTTGGAGAAACAGCTGGCTCCCTGAAGTTGATCCAACAGGTCATCAATTCTGGGTAGGGGTACCTGTTCTTGACTGTGACCTTGTTCAACTGATGGTAATCGATGCACGTTCTGAGGGTATCGTCTTTCTTTTGCACGAATAGCACTAGAGCACTCCACGGAGAGATGTTGGGTCTGATAAAACCCTTATCAAGAAGATCTTTTAGCTGCTCCTTCAACTCCTTAAGTTCAGTTGGAGTCATTCTATATGGAGGGATGGAGATGGGATGAGTATCTAGAATAAGGTCTATGCCTAAGTCAATTTCCCATTCAAGTAGATCTTTGGGGAACACATCTAGAAACTCACTAACAACAGGGACTGACTGGATAGTTGGGGTCTTAGAGTCAGAATCCTTGACCCGAACTACATGGTAAATACATCCTTTGGAAATAAGCTTCCTAGCCTTAAGGTAGGAAATAAACCTACCTTTGGCATTGAACTACTGCCAAGCCATTCCAAAGCTGACTCATTAGACACCTGACGACCCTAGATCTGCAGTCGGCTGAGACATAACCAGAGTATAACCAATCCATGCCATGGATGAGGTCGAAGTCGACCATGTCTAACTCTATAAGGTCAGTTGGAATGACTTTATTGCAGACTGAGATTGGACAATTTCTATACACCCGGTTGGCTCTAACTAACTCGCCAACTGGGGTGGAGACTGAGAAGGGTTCTCAGAGGACTCCTGGATGGATATCAAACTGAACTGCTATATAGGGAGTCATGAATAATAGTGTGGCCCCTGGATCAAGAAGGGAATATACATCTAAATGGAAAAGATATAACATACCCGTGACCACATCTGGTGAGTTCTCCTAATCCCGACAAGATGATAATGCATAAAAATGATTTTGGAATTGACCGCCCTCCATACCTGATATGTTAGCATGCTGAGCTTGTCGGCCTGCTGGAGCTGCGGAGGTAGTAGATTGTGATCTCCCCCGTCCTGCTAACTGGAATTCCTTAAGCCGATGTCCAAGCTATCCACAACCAAAACAGCTCTCTCAACCCTAAAGACACTCTCCTAGGTGGTTATTTCCGCACTTGGGGAAAGCTGGATACCTATTACCGGCATTGTAACTCTGAGTCTAAGAGCCAGATTCTCCACCCCTCCAATCCTGGCGGGATCGAAAAGTATAGGCACTGGCTGAGCTGGGTGTTGGAGCCCTCT
>JACEIK010017720.1:0-11825 GCA_018107945.1 Datura stramonium
CTCGACCTTACTGGAAATTATATGAAATGTAACTTTAAAACCGAAGTGGAGGGGCTTATATAGTTGGGACCTATAAGTCGCATTCATGGAATGCGATTTACAAGTCGCATTTTGCCTTGCGATGCGCCGACTTGGCGCTTGTCCGATCTTTCCCCAGGCCTTTTTCTAGCATGTATGGAATTCTAAAACTATTAACCAACATGCGAATAGGCCATCTACATGTCAAGAATTTACAGGGTGTAACACAGGCGCGACCATAAGGGACGGGAATTAGGCCCTAGAGGTCAGGGTAGCAGAACCGCAGAGTCCAGCATTCCAGAGTGTGGCAGGTGTGGCCATAGACACACGGGTCAGTGTTTGGTAGGTTCAGGTGCTTGTTCGGATGTGGGAAGCCCAGACATATGCTCGGAGATTTCCCGGTAGCTAGATAGGGCCATGATAGAGGCTGAGGTCCAACCTCCAGTTTAGTAGCCCTACTAGCACGGCCAGCTCAGCAGGGGGAATCTACTAGCGCGGGTGGTGGACAGCGCCAAAACATATTCTATGCCCTAGCATCTCTTCAGGAGATGGAGGTTTCCCCAGATATAGTCACTAGTATGTTGCGAGTATTCCACCTTAATGTATATGAATTGTTAGATCCAGGGTCTACTTTGTATTTTGTGACGCCCTATGTTGCTAGTAGTTTCGAAGTCAGTCTCGAAATCCTATCAGAGCCCTTCTCAGTCTCTACTCCAGTTGATGATTCAGTTCGACAGGTATATAGAAATTGCCCTGTCACAGTCCTTCAGAAAGTCACCTCAGAAGATTTAGTAGAGTTAGCGATGACCGATTTTGATGTTATCTTAGGCATGGATTGGATACATGCATGTTATGCCTCAGTCAATTGTAGAACTCGTGCAGTAGAGTTTAGAATTCCGGGTGAGCCTGTCCTAGAGTGGAAGGGTAGTTCAGTTGTGCCTGTAGGTTGCTTCATTTCCTACCTTAAGGCCAGAAATATGATTTCTAAAGGTTGTGTGTACCATCTAGTGAGGGTTAAGGATGCTACGTCTGAAACCCTGACTATCCAGTCAGTTCCTGTTGTGTGTGAATACCCAGAAGTGTTCCTAGATGACTTGCCGGGAATCCCTCCTGAGCGGGAGATCAATTTTGGTATTGATCTACTTCCCGATACGCAGCCTATATCCATTCCTCCTTATAGATAGGCCCCAGCCAAGTTGAAGGAGTTAAAGGAGCAATTGAAGGACCTCTTAGACAAGGGTTTCCTCCTTATAGATAGGCCTCAGCCAAGTTGAAGGAGTTAAAGGAGCAATTGAAGGACCTCTTAGACAAGGGTTTCATCAGACCTAGCAAATCCCCATGGGGTGTGCCAGTTCTCTTTGTTCTCAAGAAGGATGGTTCTCTTCGTATGCGCATTGATTATCAGTAATTGAACAAAGTTACCATCAAGAACAGGTATCCTCTCCCCAGGATTTATGACTTGTTTGACCAGCTCTAGGGTGCCAAGTTTTTCTCAAAGATAGACCTGAGATCTTGATACCATCAACTCAGGGTTCGGGAGAGTGATATCCCGAAGACAGCCTTCAAGACTCGATATGGTCACTATAAGTTTGTAGTTATTTATTTTGGACTAACGAATGCTCCTGCAGCTTTTATGGATTTGATGAACAGGGTGTTCAATTCATACTTGGATATGTTTGTGATCGTGTTCATAGATGACATTCTTGTATACTCTCGGAGCAAGGAGGAGCATGTCGCTTATTTGAGGGTGGTGCTATAGACTCTTAAGGATCGCAAGTTATATGCTAAATTCAGTAAATGTGATCTTTGGTTGAACTCAGTGGCATTTTTGGGTCATGTGGTGTCAAGTGAGGGTGTACAGGTGGACTCTCAAAAGATAGAAGCAATGAAGAATTGGCCTAGACCAGTTAGTCTTTTGAATATCAGGAGTTTCTTGGGTTTAGCTAGTTACTATCGAAGGTTTGTTGAAGGTTTTTTGTCCATTGCAGCACCGTTGACTAAAATGACCCAGAAAAAAGTGAAGCTTCAATGGTTAGAGGCCTATGATAAGAGCTTTCATGAGTTGAAGACTCGACTCACCTCAGCACCAGTGTTGACCCTACCTAAGGGTACCGATGGGTTTGTGGTATATTATGACGCCTCGAGGATCGACCTTGGTTGTGTGCTAATGCAGCATGGTAAAGTTATATCCTATGCTTCCAGGAAACTGAAGGTCCATGAAAAGAATTACCCGACTCACGACCTAGAGTAGGTGGCGGTAGTATTTGCCCTGAAGATTTGGAGACACTATCTGTACAGGTTCCATATAGATGTGTTTACGAACCACAAAAGCCTATGATACGTGTTTACCCAGAAGGATATAAATATACGTCAGTGGAGATAGTTGGAGCTTCTTAAAGATTATGATATGAGTGTCTTCTATCATCCGAGCAAGGATTAATGTGGTGGAAGACGCACTTAGCAGGCTTTCCATGGAGAGTGTGTTCCATGTAGACGAGGAAAGGAAGGAATTAGTGAAGGATGTACATCAACTTACAGGGCTAGGAGTCCGTCTTATTGACTCGAGAGGTGGTGGTGTCATTCTTCAGAATGGGTCAGAATCATCCTTAGTAACTGAAGTTAAAGCTAGGCAAGACGAGGATCTTATTTTGGTAAAGTTGAAGGAAGCCGTTCAGAATTAGAAGGTGGAGATTTTCTCTAAAGGGGGAGATGGTGTGCTTTGATATCAGGGTCGCTTGTGTGTTCCGGGTGTTGATGATTTGAGATATCGGATGTTTTGTGAGGCTCATGGTTCCAGATACTCTATACATCCTGGTGCCACCAATATGTACCTTGACCTACGAAAAGTCTATTGGTGGAGTGGCATGAAGAAAGACATAGCAGAATTTTTTGCTAAGTGTCCGAATTGTCAATAGGTGAAAGTGGAATATCAAAGACTGGGAGGTGTGCTCCAAGACATTAGCATCCCTACCTGGAAGTGGGAGGAGATCAATATGGACTTCATTACAGGATTTCCTCGCACTCGCCGACAATATGACTCTATTTAGGTGGTTGTAGACAGGTTGACTAAGGCAACTCATTTCCTACTGGTGCATGGAGTGCCCTTTTCCATCATATCAGATAGAGGTACTCAGTTTACCTCCCAGTTTTGGAGATCATTTTAGAAGGGACTCGGTACTCCGGTCAAGCTTAGCATAGCATTTAACCCGCAAATGGATGGTCAGGTAGAGCAGATCATTCAGACTCTCGAGGATATGTTAAGAGCGTGTGTGATTGATTTCAAGGGTAGTTAGGATAATCATTTGACTCTCATTGAGTTTCCATATAACAACATCTACCATTCTAGCATTCAGATGGATCCGTTTGAGGCTCTTTATTAGCAAAGGTTGTAATGCCTCAGAAACTCAAAGACTAGATCCGGGACTTAAACTAGAAAATCTGGAAATCTGCAGTAATTTTCATAGAACGACTCACCTAACGGGTCATTGTGAGATCTAACAACTTGTTAGGTCAGTAATGAGAAGGAGGATTAAGTATTGGTAAGTGAGAAGTAGTGTACCCAACAGGAGACCTCACGAGTTAGGTCACTCGTGGTCAGGCCTGGGTCAGGAGATTAATAAGTTGGACAGTGTACTTGACGGATGGTGACCACGAGTCGTGGTCACCTATAACGACTCGTTAGGTCCCTCGTGGTGACCTACAGGGTAATCCAGGCAGTGCACTCAATGGGTGTGACCACGAGTTGTGGTCAGTCACCACAACCCGTTAGGGTCACCTGTCAGTTTTTGCAGCAATTTTCTAAGGGCTAGTTAGTAATTTCCTACTCTCCTAAACTTCAAACTATGTCGTTTTAGTCATAATTTTAGACCTATTAGTGGGGATAAATGGTTCATTCCTCATTCTCACTCTAAGGTTTCAGAAAAATCATCGTAAGCTCTCCTCTCAAGAACCCTTCAAGAAAGCCTACGGTTTTCCCCCAATGTAGCAGTCCAAGCTTTCTCCTTCAAGAAATTTCAACTCAGGTATGTGGGAATTCAAAAAGGGAATTTTCCTTCCCTTGTGTCTCCCAAAATCCTCCCATAAATTCTCTATTAGTTTTATCCCTAAGTTTCCGAACACGAAGCAATTTCATATTATTTTTTGTTAATTTCACCTGGGATAATATCCATGTTTATTATTCATACGATCTTCATCAGTTCCTAATTAAATTGTAGATGTTCTTACAAAAGTGAATTAAAGCCTTAGATTCTCGAGTGAAGATTATTTGTGTACTAAATTCCATCTAGTAAATGAAGTATGTTTTGGACTGAATTTCCTAGTAATTCTTATTATATATATGTTGAGCAAATATTCCTTGGAAAAGAGTGACTTTAGCCTTGTGGGATGAGATTTCTTTAATTCTTGAAAATTTTTCATATTATGAAATTCCTGTGTTGTTGGAATGAGTTGAGTTCTCTATTAATTGCTTAGTAGTTAGTCCAATTAGAGCGTAGAACCTCTTCAGAAATTGTCAACTGATCAGTTTGACTTCAGTCTTTTCCCGAGGTGTCAGTGGTGCCTCCCAGTTATTACAATCAAACTCAGAATCCAGTTTATTGGTCCATTAGGTGGTCATGACATTTTAAATATATATCTATGACTAGCCCCAGGACCCCAGTTCAGTTTACAGTTTGTTCTTAGACGGTTACGACGCTTCCAGATAAGCAGCTCTGACCAGTTTAGAATCCAGTTTCAGAATCAGGTCTGACAAGACTCTCAGGGTACTTTCAGTTATATATCCCTGACTAGTCTAGGATCCCAGTTTTGAGCTATCAGCCTAGTAGTTCAGTATAGGTCTTCCATTAGGAGTAGGACTTAGCACCGAGCAGGACGGAGTTCTAGCGCACCCAGGTTCCCAGAACTACGTTTCAAAGGTAGGTTACAGTATTACTTGGCCTGATTGGCCCCAGACTTTTTTGATCACCTAGTTCATGTCTTTATACCCTGGCAAGATATATTAGGTCCTACGGGTGGGGTGTATACATCGAACTCCACGTCTAGCTCACGTGGTTACATGTCGGTTACAGACTCTCCCACTAGTCAGTCCAGTCCAGATTCAGAATAAGCAACCCAGTTCAGTAGAGTACCTTAGAATCAAAACTTTTAGACTTAGGGCATGTCTTTGACCATCAAACAGGGTCATCTTGACCATTTCAGTTACTTTAGTAGTTCAGTTTAGTTTTCTTTTTGGTTATTGCATGTCATTTCAGTTCATACATTATGTTCAGTTATGCTTTCTCCCACTTACTCAGTACATTCAAAGTACTGACACATACTTTTATGTTGTATCATTTCAAGATACAACTGCAGGTTCCTAGGCTCAGCATCGTTAGCCATTGCAATTCATATCCTCCTCAGTCGTAGGCGAAGTGTGAGTCCTCATCATTTGAGGGGCTTATTTCATTTTCTTTCAGTTGATTTAGTATTTTTAGTTAGACTTAGAGTTAGCTTGGGGCTTGTCCCAGCAACTCATCAGTTAGAGGGATTTCAGACACAGAGTTAATTTCAGACTTCAGATGCTTTAAAGTTTATGTTTTCTTCTAGTTTAATTTTTCTTAAATGCTCTTATGTTGTTATTTCAAAGCTTCTGCTATGCATATTTTTTTAAGAACACCAGTGTATGATAGTTTAGGGGTTGACTTGGGGTTACTTGTAACTCGAAGTACTGTGTCCCGTCCAGGGTGTAGACTCAGGGCGTGACAAACTTCGTATCAGAGCCCTAGGTTTAGAGTATCCTCAGAATGTCTGAAAGATGCATCGAGTAGAGTCCTTTTCATGGGTGTGAAGCATGCCACACTTATGACAAGGAGACTACGAGATGTTATTAGGAAAACTCTCTTTTGTTCATACTCTTTATCGTGTGTTAATGTTCAATTCCAGAAACGCCCTTCTAACTCGTGCTTTGTTTCATTTTAGTGAACCATGCCTCCCAGACGCGGTAACGGGAGAAGGACCAATAACGCCAATAGACTTGCCCTACCAACCCGGGCAGTCCCTCAAGATGACTCGATATCTACCATCGAATTCAGGGCGGCCATTCAACTGTTGGCCAAAAAAGTCACCAACCAAGTGAACCAGCAAGTGGTGCCGATGAATACCAATGGGTTTGCAGCAGCTGCGAGGGTGCGGAACTTCACTCGTATGAACCCTCTATCTTTTCAGGGATCCAAAGTAGGGGAGGATCCCCAAGAGTTCGTGGATGAGATCAAGAAGATTACTCACATTATGGGAGTTAGCTCCTCATAGAGTGCTGATCTGGCTACCTATCAGCTCAAAGGGATAGCTCAGGTCTGGTATGAGCAGTGGAAAGAGGGGCGGCCAGCGGGAGCAGGACCAGTAGAGTGGGAGGAGTTCCACACAGCTTTCCTAGACAGATTTTTCCCTCGGGAGCTGAGGGAGGCAAAGATGGAGGAGTTTATGAATTTGAGACAAGGAAACAAAACCATGGAGGAGTATGCTCTGGATTTTACTCGGTTGTCTAAGTATGCTCCAGAGATGGTAGACGAGCCAAGGGCTCGCATGCTGAAATTTTTGAACGGGGTGTCGAACTTGGTCCTCAAGGAGTGCAGGACAACGATGCCGATTAAGGATATGGACCTCTCCAGCTTGATCTTCTATGCCCAGCAGATTGAGGCCAAAAAGCTGAAGGATATGGAGCGGAAGAAAAAACGAGCAAGGATTAGCCAGTCAGATTATGGCCATCAGAGGTCTAGCGGCAGTAGCCTCCCACAGCAGCAACAGCAGTAGCTGTAGAGAGCCCTAGCACCCAGTTCAGCCAGCGCCCCAACCTTTTGATCCCGCCAGGATTGAAGGGGTGGGTCATATGGTACTCAGTCTTAGGCCCACAGTATCAGAAACAAGTATCTAGCTTGTCCCAAGTGTGGTAGGAACCACCCGGGAGAGTGCCTTCAGGGTTGAGGGGGCTGTTTTGGTTGTGGATAACTTGGACATCGGCTTAGGGAGTGCCCGTTAGTAGAGCGAGGGAGATCACAATCTACCACATCATCAACTCAAGTAGGCCGACTAGATCAGCAGGCCAACATATCAGATACAGATGGCGGTCAGCTCCAAAATAGTTTCTATGCTCTGTTTTCCCGTCAGGATCAGGAGAGCTCACCTGATGTAGTCACGGGTATGTTACGTCTCTTTCATCTAGACATGTATGCCCTTCTAGATCCAGGAGACACTCTTTCATTCATGACTCCCTACATAGCAGTCCAGTTCAATATCAGTCCAGAAGTCCTCTGAGAACCATTCTCAGTCTCCACCCTAGTTGATGAGTCAGTTAGAGCCAGTCGGGTGTATAGAAACTGCCCAGTATTAGTCCTAAATAAAGTCATCCCAGATGACCTCGTAAAGTTAAACATGGTCGACTTTGACCTTATTATCGGCATGGATTAGTTACACTCCTGCTATGCCTCAGTTGATTGCAGAACTAGAGTTTTCAAGTTCTAGTTTCCAAATGAACCAGTGTTAAAATGGACGGGCAACAGTTCAGTGCCTTAAGGGTAGGTTTATTTTCTATCTTAAGGCCAAGAAACTTATCTCCAAGGGATGTATATATCATCTGGCCGGGGTCAAGGATTCCAACTCTGAGACCCCGACTATCCAGTCAGTCCCTGTGGTCAACGAGTTCCCGGATGTTTTTCCTAAGGATCTTCCCTGAGTTCCCCCTAAACGGGAAATAGATTTTGGAATAGATCTCCTCCCAGATACTCAACCCATCTCCATCCCTCCTTACAGAATGGGTCTAGCTGAGCTTAAGGAGTTGAAGGAGAAACTAAAAGATCTTCTTGAGAAGGGTTTTATCAGACCCAACATCTCTCCCTGTGGTGCTCCAGTACTATTCATGCGTAAGAAAGATGGTACCCTCAGAATGTGCATAGATTACCATCAGCTGAACAAGGTCACAATCAAGAATAGGTATCCCCTACCCAGAATTGATGACCTGTTTGACCAACTTTAGGGAGCCAGTTGTTTCTCAAAAATCGATCTCAGGTCAAGGTACCATCAGCTAAGGGTCAGAGAGTGTGATATACCGAAAATAGCTTTCAGAACTCGGTATGGTCACTACGAGTTTGTAGTGATGTCCTTCGGGCTAACAAACGCCCCAGAAGCCTTTATGGATTTGATGAACAGGGTCTTCAAGCAGTACCTACATATGTTCGTCATTGTATTTATCGATGACATTCTGGTGTACTCCAAAAATGAGGAAGATCATGCCAATCACCTAAGGTTAGCATTACAGACACTCAGGGACCGTAGTTTTTGGCCAAGTTCGGCAAGTGCAAATTATAGTTAAAGTCTGTGACTTTCTTAGGGAATCTAGTCTCAGGTGAAGGAATACAAGTAGATCCTCACAAGATAACAATAGTGAAATATTGGCCTAGACCTACCTCTCCTACTGAAATTAGGAGTTTCTTGGGCTTAGTCGGTTATTACCGATGGTTTTTGGAAGGCTTCTCCTCTATAGCATCTCCTCTGACTAAGTAACTCAGAAGAAGGTGAAATTTCAGTGATCGGATGAGTGTGAGAAGAGTTTCCAGGAGTTGAAGACTCGACTCCCTACTACTTTGATTCTGACCTTGCCAGAAGCAACAGATGGATAGGTTGTTTATTGTGATGCTTCCAGAGTTGGACTCGGATGCGTTATGATGCAGCGGGGCAAAGTGATAGCCTAAGCCTCCAGACAACTCAAAGTTGATGAGAAGAACTATCCAACTCATGACTTGGAACTGGCAGCGGTGGTGTTTGCACTAAACATATGGAGGCATTACTTATATGGAGCTCACATAGATGTGTTTACAGATCATAAGAGTCTTCAGTACGTGCTGAGTCAGAAGGATCTAAATTTGCATCAGAGAAGGTGGTTGGAGTTGCTAAAGGACTATGACATGAGTGTGTTGTATCACCTGGGTAAAGCCAATGTGGTGGCTGACGCCCTAAGCAGATGGTCTATGGGGAGTGTGGCTCACCTTGAGGAAGGCAAGAAGGAGTTAGCAAAGGATGTTCACAGACTAGCTTGGTTAGGAGTGCAGTTGGTGGATTCAGCCAAGGGTGGTGTGGTAATGCAAAGTGGGTCGGATACATCCTTGGTAGTTGAAGTTAAGTCCAGACAGGGTGAAGATACGGTTCTACTTAAACTTAAAGAAGCGGTTCTCAAGAAGGAGGTTGAGGCTTTCTCCAAAGGGGGAGATGGTGTGCTCCGTTACTGGGGCAAGTTGTGTGTACCGGATGTTGGTGAGTTCATACAGAAGATACTGGCTGAGGCACATAGCGCGAGATACTCCATTCACCTTGGTGCTATAAAAATATACCTCGGTCTATGGGATATTTACTAGTGGAACGGAATGAAGAGAGACATTGCTGAATTCGTAGCCAAGTGCCCGAACTGCCAGCAAGTCAAGGTGGAGCATCAAAGACCAGGAGGCATGACTCAAGATATCAGTATACCCATATGGAAGTGGGAAGAAGTAAATATGGATTTCATTAAGGGTCTACCTCGGACTCGTCGGTAGCATGACTAAATTTAGGTGATAGTAGACCGGATGACTAAGTCAGCGTACTTCCTCCAAGTTAAAACCATAGACTCAGCTTAGGATTATGTCAAACTATACATCTGAGATTTAGTAAGACTCCATGGGGTTCCTTTATCTATCATTTTAGACAGAGGAACTCAGTTTGCCTTACACTTGGAAATCTTTTCAAAAGGGACTAGGCACTCAGGTCAAGCTCAACACAGCTTTACTCCTGCAGACCGATGGGAAAGTTGAGCGGACTATTCAGACCCTAGAAGATATGCTAAGAGTGTGCGCGATCGATTTCAAGGGTAATTGGGATGACCATTTGCCACTTATCGAGTTAGCGTACAACAACAGCTACCATTCTAGCATTCAGATGGCCCCATTTGAAGCATTATATGGGAGAAGGTGTAGATCTCCTATAGAGTGGTTCGAGGTTGGTGAAACTACCTTGATAGGGCCATACTCAGTTCACGAGGCAATGCATAAAGTTAAACTCATCTAAGAAAGGTTGAAATCAGCTTAGAGCCTTCAAATATCTTATGCCGATGTGCAGAGAAGATAGTTGGAGTTTGAAGTTGATGACTGGTTTACCTAAGAATTTCGCCCATGAAAGGGGTGATGAGGTTTGGAAAGAAGGGAAAGCTCAGTCCGAGGTACGTGGGACCTTATCAAATTGTGAGGCGTATCGGCAATGTAGCCTATGAGCTAGAATCACCTTCAGAACTAGCAGTTGTACACCCAGTTTTCCATGTATCACTTTTGAAGAAGTGCATCAGAGATCCAACCTCAGTGGTGCCATTGGACAGTGTAAGAATAAAAGATAGTCTCTAATATGAGGAAGTACCAGTCCAGATCCTTGACTGTCAGGTTCGTAAGTTGAGGAACAAGGAAATAGCTTCGGTCAAAGTCTTATGGAGAAATCAGCAGGTTGAGAGAGCTATGTGGGAGGCCGAAGTAGATATGATGGCCAAATACCTGCACTTGATCCCTATCGACTCCGTTATAGCTTAAAATGTTAGTTTTTCCTTAGAAACTGATTTAGTTGTGGAATTCAATTCATGTGTATAAGTTTATTTTACGACTTTGGATGTATGTGGAAAAGAAAATTCAGTTCAATTATGTATTTTGAAACGCAGGTAGTCATTCTGACAGTATTGGAGATAAATGAATAGTATATGAAAGTTACGATTGTTATTCTCTGTTTCCTATGTGTTTTATAATATTCGAGGACGAATATTTCCAAGGGGGAGATATTGTAATGCCCCGAAAACTCAAAGACTAGATCCGGGACTAAAATAAGAAAATCTAGGAATCTGCAGCAATTGTCACAGAATGACTCACCTAACGGGTCGTTGTAAGATATAACGACTCGTTAGATCAGTCATTAGAAGGAGGATTAAGTATTGGTAAGTAAGAAGCAGTGTACCCAATGGGAGACCTCACGAGTCGTGGTCACTGACTAGGACTCATTAGGTCACTCGTGGTCAGGCCTAGGTCAGGAGATTAATAAGTTGGACAGTGTACTTGACAGATGGTGACCATGAGTCATGGTCACCTATAATGACTCGTTAGGTCCCTCATGGTGAACTACAGGGTAATCCAGGTAGTGCACTTAATGGGTGTAACCACGAGTCGTGGTCAGTCACCACGACCAGTTAGGTCACCCGTTAGGGTCACCTGTCAGTTTTTTCAACAATTTTCTAAGGGCTACTTAGTAATTTCCTACTCTCCTAAACTTCAAATAACGTCATTTTAGTCATAATTTTAGACCTATTAGTGGGGAGAAACGGTTCATTCCTCATTCCCACTCTAAGGTTTCAGAAAAATCATCGTAAGCTCTCCTCTCAAGAACCCTTCAAGCAAGCCTAGGGTTTTCCTCCATTGCGGCAGTCCACGCTTTCTCCTTCAAGAAATTTCAACTCAGGTATGTGGGAATTCAATAACGGAATTGTCCTTCCCTTGTGTCTCCCAAAATCCTCCCATAAATTCTCTATCAGTTTTAGCCCCTGAGTTTCCGAATACGAAGCAATTTCATATTATATTTCGTTAATTTCACCTGGGATAATATCCGTGTTTATTATTCATATGATCTTCATCAATTCCTAATTAAATTGTAGATGTTCTTATAAAAGTGAATTAAAGCCTTAGATTCTCGAGTGAAGATTATTTGTGTATTAAGTTCCATCTAGTGAATGAAGTATGTTTTGGGATGAATTTTATAATAATTCTTATTATATATATGTT
>JACEIK010017721.1:0-11823 GCA_018107945.1 Datura stramonium
ATATAAAATTACATGAAAATGTATAAAATAACTTAGACAACACGACTAATTCAAGTTGTAAAGCGTATCACGGGCATGATATTTTTGCCCGTGATCAGGACCCCGAGAGACCCCAAGTCGACCCATGGCATAAGCATACTTCTAACTCATTTGATAAATTGAATAAATCATCAATATAACTTAGCGGAAGTCTAACTCAACATAACATCAGAATAAGCATCCGAAGCTAACACATACATAAGTCTGAAAAGCCTCTAATCTGGATGAGTTGATGGGACAAGACTCCAACTAACTCAACAATACTGAAGCTAAAAATATAAGGAAAATTGAAAGTCTGGCCCTCGAAAGATGAGGACTCACCAACCCAGTAGGAGCTAACTCTGACAACCAACTACAAACGGGGCTGAACCTGGGAGCTGGGTCTTGTATCATGAAACAATACAATAGAGAAAGTATGCGGTCAGTACGTGGAATGTACCGAGTATGCAAGTTAAGTAAAAATTGCTTAACTAAAGTAAATCATTTAAAGTACTTCATAACATATCATAAGCTTTCAAGTTTGTGAGTAAGGACTACATGCATTCATTTTCAAATCGTAATCTTTCATAATATGACCATGCATAGCTTCATAACATCATAACTGACTCGAATGACTCAAAGCTGAAATGTGACATTTATAAAAAAGCTGAACAATGAGTCAAACCTTGCTTTTAATACATGCATGTTTAAAATAATAACCATGAGTAATGCATATGCAAATCTGAATCATATAGACCATGGGAGACTCGTCACTTAACCGACATACCACGATAGAGTTTACGTGGTCCTGACTATCACACTCAAGTGGGCAGAGCCGTCCAAAACCTTGCTAGGGCTAAGGATACTACCATGATATCGATATCAAGCTGAAGGCCCATTCGGGCAGGGTAAGCTCACTAGGGAGGTCCTAAGTCATATAATAGTATCAACCTATATTGGCGCATAGTTTTGGGGCAGAGGGTGATCGACCCCTAGCCGACTCGGTGCTAGACTCTTCTCCCAACACATGCAATGCTCTACATCGTATATAACAAAGCTCAACATCGTCTATTTACGAATCTCAACAATGGAATCATGCATATACTCAACATCGTATGAAACGAAGCTCAACATTGTCATTGGCAAAGCTCAATAATAAATCATGCATAGAACCGACATCATATGAAAACGAAGCTCAATAGTACACACATCTCAATTATGAATTCATACATATGAGAAGCTTTATTTCGAAACATACCACAAGCTCAAATACAAGTGGGAGCATCTACTTCAAAATCATGTGGTAAGCTTATTAGAGATACTACATCGTCAACTTGATATAAGGGCCTTGCCCAAAACTTTATCATGCTTGGATCTACTCAATTCATTTTGAAAATAATATCATAATCATGGGTAGCTTAGAAACATGCTTTTCATCATCAAATCTCATCATCATCATACATTCATCATCATTCTCTTCTTTCATGAACTTCTCATCCATGGACATTTAAATTTTATTATTTAAAAAACACAATTTTGGTTGAAAACAATTGAAAATCTGCCCAAGCTTTAAAATTCATCAATAGAAACATAATCTAATTGTACCCATGTATAGAAATTGAAGAATTATGCAATTGGGTAAAAACCCCATAACTTGATCGTAGGAATTTCTTGTACTTAAATGGAGGTTGGGAATGGGTGAGGAAGGAAGCACCCAATCATAACCCTACATACTTGGAAGGGATTGATTCCACCAAATCTTTGATTGCCCAAGACGAAATTGGATGGAAAGCTTGAATACTAGCCTTGAATCACCTCTTCAACCTCTCAAGCTTTCATGCATGGAATGAATAACTTAGGATAGGTTTTCCCCTCTTAAAACCCACTAAAAAAAGCCTTAAACGACATAGTATAGGCCCCTAGAACTTAGGAATTATGGAAAAGCCCTTACTAAAATTGCAAAATTTGTCTGACTGCCAGTCCCCACGAGGGACTGGACGACTCATGGCTATGAGTGGTCTGGTTCACTACTCAAAACCACTAGGGGACCTCACGGAAGACACCATGACTCATGGTGGGTGACCACGACTCGTGGTCACCATTCGTGGCTTCTACTGCCCACTGCCTCCTTGCCAACAACCAGTCTAGGCCACGAGAGACCTTACGAGTCGTGAGGCCTGACCACGACTCGTGTTCATGCCCGTGGTCTTCTAAACACACCCTGCCAACCCTGCTGGACAACGAGTCATTTCAGGACTCATGGTCAATCACCATCCTCCTCACGATTCGTCTTGTGACCTAGTGCGAAATTTTAGTTTTTCACCGTTTTAACTCCCGGGTCTGATCCTTGGGTTCCCGGGGTATAACAGGTGAATTGTCAGTGTCAATTCGCTAGCTGCTGGCCAATCGCCGGTATATTAACAGTGAACTGGAAAGATAATAGGCACCAGCTTTAGGTTTGACGAACCTCCGGTCCCTACATGCGACCGCCAGTCCCTACATGCGACCGCCGGTTAAGCGCAGGTGTATGTAAGTCCATATTTAAAAAAAAATTTGATTGCTCCATGAATTGACCCAACCCGGGTATTTAAAAGTATAGGTCAAAACCCCTCTAATTCCCCAGAAACCCTTTCTTCCACCTTCCCACTTTCCCATAACACTTTTTTAACTTCCCCATACACTACCTTTCCACCTTTCCACCTTTCCACAATTAAACCCACATTTTCACCTACCAATCCCTTTCACTCCTTCTCTCCTATAAAACTCATACTTCATTTCCCATTTTCATCACTATTCACTCATATTCTCAAATACACTAAGGCAAGAAAAAGTTGTGCGGAGCTCCTTTGTTCAAGCTTTGATCTTTCTCCTCTCTTTGCTCTAAAAATCCATTTGGTATGTAACTCTTACTATATTTTTGATTGTTGAGTCAAATATATGGATTATTATTAGCTTGTGAAAATCAAAATGCCCCCACTCATGTATCCCCATTACCCCCATAATTATGCTTATTTGTACTTTGCTATTACTTATTCTGTGGGTATGTGGGGGTAGTGATATAATGTTGAATGCCAATGTGGGTCTTCTCTATGACAAAATTCTTTCTTTTTTAGTGTGTTTTATTTTTGTTCAAGGTGAAGTCTGAGTTGCCCCATGTGTGCTTAAATTGCAAAATTTGCCTGATGATAGATGGAGTGACGTCTTTCTTAAGGGTAAATTGTCACTTTTACTTGTTTGGCTGTTGCTATGTTAAGTGGGTGAGTTTTGAATCTGAGTGTTTTTCAATTTCACTATGTTTGCGAGGAATTTATTTGCCAAACGTCTACCGGCGAACCATCTGTCAGGCCCTGCAAAAGGCCGGATGGAACGTAGGTCGGGGTTTAGGGCTTCAGGCCACTACCCCAGGCTTGCATTACACCGGAGTTCCACGAGTCGAGACCGGAAAAATTCTGGTGTGTCGCAGGATAATCCTGGTATTCCCAGTGTTCTGTTATGGTTCGACGATTCACCGGTGGTTCACGAATCTTCTTCCGCGTTTCACCGGTGTCTCACTGGCACTGCCAGTGCTTCACATCTCAGCAATTCTACTTGTTTGTCATCCAATTGTTATAATTCCTTGCCTTAGTTTAGGATAGATGTTAGTTTTACTTTTTTTTATTATTTTATTTTATTTTCTCTTGAACAAAAATACAAAAAGAAGGTATGGTTGTATGTCACTAACATGGTTTTATAGAGTATGTATTCATCCAGGAACTCGAGAAAGGGAAAGATCCCAACCTCCTCTTCCACCAAAGGAAAGGGGAAAGCAAAGGCATCCGCAACACCCACCAACTTCCGAGAGGCCATAATATTCTGTGTGCCTGACATGAAGGGGCACTATGCTATCTGCAAGGGCCGCTCAATCACTGTTGAGAAACGGTTTGACTTGGTGGGGCTGCGAGGTGAATCCCCAACATCACCGGTCAGTTCATTGACCTCCAATGGTATGCTTTTACCAATCCACTCCTAGATTACTACCCCAGCCTCATCCTGGAATTTTACGCCTCTTACCAATCCAGGTAGTAGAGTATGCATCACAAGGGCAAGGTGGACGAATTTCCCTGCCTGCCTTTAGTTTGGGTGAGAGGTGTGGAGGTTGAAAACACTCCAGCAACCATTAATTCTCTATTCTGGGAGGACGAGCTTAACACCGGGTCTAAGTATGCAGCCTGAATTACTGATTAGGAGAACCAATTCAGTTTCATAGCTCTAGTTATTGCTACAGAAATACCCTTCTGGGCCACCACGGGGGGCAAGATTTCTCTCCATGATCTTAAGTTTGAGGCCAAGCTGTGGTTGGACTTCATTTGTGGCTGTATCATACCTTCAAAGAATGAGCAGCGGGTCAGTTTGGAAGTAGATATACTCATCAACTGTATCATGACAAGGGTCCCTATATATTTTGGGGAAATTGTGGTTGTTCAGATGAAAAAATCTAGGCAAGCTGGCACCTCAATTCCTTATGCTCTCATATCTCAGCTATGCCTGCAAGCTAGAGTGCCACTGTTCCCAAATGAAGCCCCAAGCTCCACTACCAGTGTTATTATGGTGGATCACAAACTGGACGCGGACGCTCCCAAGATAAAGAGGAAGTGACTACAAGATTTTGATGTTCCTGAAGAGTCTTTTTCTCATGGTTCTGAGCAAAACCCACTGGCTCCCGATCTTAGTATGCCACACCCAGAGGCATCGGGACAAACTTCAGGTGAAGCCCTTCCTAGAAGAGCCTCACCCCCTCCAACATCTTCCCAATCAAGTAGTCTCCACAAACTTGCAGAGATGACTAACTCTCATGAGAGCCAGCTTAAGAAGTTGGCTAAAATTCTCCCTGCCCTTATTGCCCAAATGGTGAAAAAGGAGATGAAGTCTATATATGAGATTCTGACCAAGCTGTGCACACAGGTGGATGTCATGGAGGGGTCTGTCACCTCTGTTCAAACTAAAGTAAGGGAATGGAAAAGTTAGACGCCCATGGAGGTGCCCCATATGAGCTCCCTTGATGCAACGATGGCTGCCCCTTCTACAGTTTGAAGCCCCATTGATGACTTGTTAGAGGGATTGGGGATGAGGTGGAGGATTTGGGCAATGAAGGCTAATATGGGGATAATGATAAGGATGATGATGAGTGACCACTTTAGGGAGTTCTCGCCCTCTTTGTTTTGTATGCATATATTGGGGACAATGTATTATTTGAGTTGAGGGTGGGATGAGTGTTCCTGTTGTGGTGGTCATTTGTTTTGTTTATGATTTGATGTGGCCCTTGTCAGGCTTTTGCGTTTGACTTGTGAGGTCATGTCTTCAATCCGTTAAGTGCACTGTTTCCTTCTTTATATATCTTTAATTTCTTCCCACGACTCTAGGCACGAGTGGTTCCTTGGGACGACGACTCGTGACGTGCCTGACAACCTTCAGTTCAGTCCTTTTCTGCCTTACTTAGCCCATTTCCCATTTTGAAACTATTTTCCTGCAATATTCAACACAAACGCATCATACCTACATAAACATACCAAAAATGTACATAGTTTCTTGGTTTTAAGCATCGAAAGTGCCGTAAAATCATGGCACATCAACACCCTCAACTTAGAAAATTTTCATGTCCTTAGGCAAAAACAAAACAAAATAAAATAAAACAAATACTTTGACGCTTCAATCAAAAGAACTCTAGGGAACTTACGGCAGTCACAATTATTCATCAAATCAAATTTTCTAACCCCTTCTTTATCATATCAACTCAAATCACAATGCATATGCAAAATTTTCAACCATGACACAGAGGAATCAAAACATGGAAAAACACTGTCACTAGCAACCATGCACATAAATCTATAGCACTGACCCAGACAATTTGCAGAAGATTTTGTTGACTAAATGCTCTCACCTCAAAGAAGTCCAACACTCTCTCATGTGTATATGATTACATCGATGTATTTCTTTTGGGACAAGGTAAGATCACACTCACTCTCACAAAGAAATTCTAACTGTGTACATGCAATGCCATAGACTTGCCTTTACTTTCAATACCTCGATTTCAGACAGGTAACGAGGATCACTATAGGAATTTTTTAAGCTTGTAACGTAGGCTCGGGTTCGAGTATGATACATATGGGATTAGTAGCCTAACCCTCCTTGGCACTACATACACCTTGATTCCACTTTTAATCTTTTTTCCTATTTTCTCCCCTTTTTTCCTTTACTTGCTTCTTCTTTTATTTTCATTTGTAACTACGATTGCAGTTCCTCTTCTTTCAAGCATTCCTTGATTTCACATTTTTCTTTTCTTTTCTTTTCTTGCTCTTTGACAACATTTTTATTTCTTTCTTTTCTTTCATTACGCACACTGCACCCGCTCTTTCATTTTCATTACCCAATTTCATTCCACCCTACTCTTCTTAATCACCCCTATCATAGCCACCCTCAACTTAGGCGATTTGCCTGAATTGAGGTTCACAGTGTCCAAGAAGGGACCATGGCCAAAACAGGTTCATTCTTAATCAAAGATGGAAGGTGAATCAGTGTAAACAAAATGAAAGGTCAATTTAAGCTCAAAAATTTAGATCAAGGGATATTATTTTCTTTTGGTAGGTCTTTAATTCAAGGCTAAAGTGGTCTCATTAATAAAAAATGGCCTATGATCCTTTCCTAGTTTTCCATCCTCTATCTCGGACAACTGACCAAGCAAGTTTTAGATTGACACACAACCGAATTTAATTACTAAATATCACTCACACATAGCACAGGTCAACATCATCACTTCTACTAACTGCTAGTTCAGGCACAACCATACAATGGTAAACATGTTCACAGTTTCAATGGCATGCAAAGATTCACAAAGGTCATACTCGTAGATTTTAACACACACAAAAAAATTTAGGAGGGGTATCAAATTATCAGTTCAACAAAAATCAACAATTCAAGCATTTGACTGCCTTAAGTTCACCTAACTTTCTTTCGACTGACATAAACAAAGAAAAAAACATAAAACCCTAAACGTGTCGGTTCTACTAGATAAGGAACACCCGAGGGAAAAGATATTCGGCAAAAAAAACCTCAGGTTTTGTTCAGCAAAAATACATAGGTATCCCTCCCACCCCTATCAAGAAAAGCATGTGTCGCCCTCAACATATTTATATATAAAACAAAACTATGGAAATAGGGAACATACCTGTGTGACCTAGGTGTCTGCTACCTGGTCTGTGGAGGGTGCAGATACTCCTCCAATGTCCTCTCCGATGTCACCGGCTTGACCTAGTGCATTTTCAGACCCAACTGAGCTCGTGCCTTCTCCCCAAGCTCTCGCTGCCTCAACTGTGGCCCTCTGTTGAGCCTCCTCTCTAGATAGATGCAGCGCTGTCTCCATCTGTCTCTACTCTTGCTTTTGCTGACGGAGCAGAGAGTCATCATCCTCAAAATTTGCCTCCTCACAAGGCCTTTTTCCCTTATCATGTGCCACCGGCTCCTCAGTAATGAAATCAAACACTGGCAGTAGCTCTTCTTCACTTTCATCTTCTACCATGGGAAGCACAGGTGGAGGGATCGTAGCTACCTATCGTGCGGACAACTTCCGCACGTCAGCTATGAGTGCTGCTACCTCCGCATACCACTTTGCCAATTCAGGCGCCTGTAACTGTGCAAGGTGCTCATCCACGCGTCTCTCAAAAGCGTCCAACCTTCCATGCACGGAGCTAGAGAGCACCTCCAATTCTTTGGTAACCCACGACTTGACTTGCTCCATAAGCACCTTTACCTGCAGAGCCGTGTGCGCTTGTTGTTTCTTAGCATTTGCTAGCCTTCTAGCCATGTCGATCAGGAATTCTTTGGAAATTGTGACTAGACAGGCTGAAGTAGCACTTGAGGGTGCAATAAGTGGACGTGATGCAGCTACCGTGGATGATGACTCTGGAACCTCCGGAGATGGGGGAATATCAGCTGCATCTGTAGCCTCAGGCTAGCTACCCATCTCCCTAGCCTCCGTGGGCTCTTCCGCAATCTCAGTAAATATATCAGCCTCAGTCTGCATCTCGCTGCTGAATGCCTTTGCTAATATAGTTGCTACAGCGGATGCAGAAGCCTGATTCCTTGCTCTCGATACCGGGTTTGTGTGATCACGTATCAACCCGATATCGGTTATCTTATGGACCACTATGCGCTGGTCAACTGATGGCAAATCCAGCACCTTTGACTCTTGTCAGAGTTTATCAATAAGACATGGGAAGGGAATTGTAGTACCGTCATTTATCGCCTGCTCTCTAATCTCTTCAGCAATGTATCGGGGGAAATTTATGGCATATCCCTCCATAATGCTGGCTACAAATGCCGCTCTATTAGGTGAGAGAATATTATCATTGCTAGTTGGTACCATCCTATGCCGCACCAATGACCACAAAAATTTAGTGTGAAAGTTTAGTGTGGCCTTCTTGATCTGAGACTCGGTGCCGTGCAACCATTCAACCAACAGACCTTTTGTGGCAATGACCTGAGATAGCCAAGTGTATTTCCTGATTCGCTCCTTACTATTCATCTTCTTCATCTTGACTTTCTTTAGCTAGAATAGCCTGTGATCGAACTTAGCTATGTTCATCGAGGCATGATAGTCTGGCCCATACAATAGCCTGGAGATGGTCCTCTCAGATATATCCACAGGTGTCTTCCGATCCAACACTTGTGTTAACGTAGGCCTCTTTTTCTAGTCTTGACCACCTAATGCCAGACGATGTAGTGTGGCTGCGTAGGCTGCATAGAATTCTCTGACTAGGCAAGGGCTATAGCTTCCTGATGGCTCAGTCAACCACCCGAACCTGTATTTTTCAAACAAAGCCTGTAGCTCAGGGAGGTCCTTAAGCCCCGTGGTGACTAGCCTAGGCTCCTCGTAGATGCTCCTCTTTGGATGTCTTTTATCATTTGGAGAATTGTCTCTGTTATAGATAGCCCTCATACCATGAACACACCATCTCCTCACGTGCCTTGGTTGATCATTGGATGTGTTTGAGGTCTCAGTCAGTTCATCATCTGAGTTCCCTTGCTGAGCATGTGACTCATCAGCTACTTTTGCGTTTTGCCTAGATTTGGTGACCTCGGGAGCAATTGCGGCTGTAGCCCTGACATTTTCATCAGTACGGGTTGGTGGATCCCCTGCCAGTGGAGTAGGAGCATTAACCAGGACTGTTAGATTTGTAGTTTGTTGAACCCTAGCCCTAGTTGATCTCCACACCAACTGCTCTTCTGACACTTCATATTCCTCCTCCGAGCCACTTGAATCTTCGGAGGAGGATGGCTCATCCCGAAGTCTGCAGTACGACGGTTGACTCCTCACTGGCACTTGTTTCTTTGCCGGACCTTTCTTCTGTATACCCCTCGGAGCCATTGTACCTGTGGAAGGTTTGTTAGTATACCAGATGAGATGAAACATAAGCACTTTTAAACTGAGTCTCAGTGGACATGACGAGTGACATAACGAGTCGTTGCCACTGGAAACGACTCATGAGGTCATTCGTGTCTCAGGCTATGTTTTCTTCATGTTGGACCAGTTGACTTAACGACTGGTCACAACGAGTCGTTACCTGAGGCGACGACTCATTAGGTCTGTCGTTAGGTACACTGGTCACCAAGTTTAATTCCATTCAGGACTAGCCATATGACAAGTCGTGGGATGATACCACAACTCATTACATGGCTCGTGCTCAAGAGTTTGACACACAGTTGTTCAAATAACTTCATCATCTAATTTAAAGATTCCACAAGCACATATCATCAGATTCGTCAAGGGTTCCAAAAAAGAAATTTTATTCAATGTCGTACCACTAGGCTTCCGTGAAATTCATGAAATTAGGTCGAATTTAAAACTCATTATATGAGAAAACTAATGGAGAAGAGAATACACAAGCAATTGCTCACAATGATTTCGAGTTGAGCAGGAAAAAGTTGAATTTGAAATGTCCAATCTTGTGTGGTACTTCGAGTCAGTTGAGTGCAATCGTGTGTGTGTGTGTGAATTCTTTGAGAGGGAGTAGTTTATATTGCAATGGTGAATGTGTTGGTAGTTTTGAAGTTAAATGTTGTGGGTTTAAACTCAGGTAAGAATTTGAAGGGCAAGGAAATCGGGTTTTATATAATTGAATTAAGATTTTACCCTAATTAGTGCATGGGTCGGGTCGGGGGAGTTCATTAAAAAAACATATGACGACCTATGCAACGATTCATTATGTGGTTAAATGAATCGTTTGGACCTTCGTGTAGTGACTGAAACTTGAGAACTTACCTGGGACCTAACGACTCAGGCAACGACTCGTGGTGTAACCCAACGAGTCGACCTGAGTCATGGGCCCTGAACTGTGGTATCTTCCTAACGGGCCACTTATCAAATCGTTTGGTCTCCCAACAATTTGTTAAGTGAGTCGTTATCACCTTTCTCAATTTAATTCCTCCTTTGATCCAGTAGACTTGATAGAGGACCTCACGATTCGTTTCCACTAGCAACGACTCATTTGGTCAACCGTTGTCTACACTGTTTTATGTAGCTTTGATGACAATCTAGTTAACAAGTCATTTGGTCTAATGGAAACTCATTCTGTGCTTTTTGGAACTAGTAACTCAACTTTAGATTTTTGGTTTTAACTTCAAATTTCCCATCTTAATCACCTGCACACATCAACACACGTAAAACTGTATTTTTCTTACAATTACAACTTGGGTTGCCTCCCAAGAAGCGCTTGATTTAACGTCGTGGCACGACGCAGGTATTTTGGCTACTCAGACTTCACTAAAACACCTCCATGGGTTGCCTCTCATGCATCGCCTGATTTAACGTCGTGGCATGACGCAAGTCCTTGGGTTATTCGGACTTCACCCAGAGCCCAGAGATCACCAGCTTTATTTCTTCGGTTCTCCCTAGATATGCTTTTACTCGTTGATCGTTAACAATTTCCCCATGGGAAAATACTTGAACCACTTGAAAAGGTCCCAGCCATTTAGACTTCAACTTGCTAGGAAAGAAACGAAGTCTAGAATTGAATAGTAGCACCATATCACCTGGACTGAATTCTCTCTTCTTAATCTTTTGGTCATGCTAAATTTTCATCCTTAGTTTGTAAATTTCAGAACTCTCATAGGCTTTCAACCAAAATTCATCAAGCTCATTTAACTGATCAAGCCTCAAGTTCGCAGCTTCATTCCAATCCAAATTCAGTTTCTTGAGCGCCCACATAGCTTTGTGCTCAAGTTCAACTGGAAGATGACATGCTTTTCCATACACAAGCTAATATGGATACATACCTATAGGAGTCTTGAATGCGGTTCAATAAGCCCATAAAGCATCATCTAGCTTTCTTGCCCAATCTATCCGGTTTGCATTCACAGTCTTCGCCAAGATAGTCTTTATCTCCCGGTTTGTGACTTCAACCTGCCTACTAGACTGCGGATTATAGGGTGTTACCACCCTGTGTTTTACCCCATATTCTCCAATAAAGAGCAACACAACTGGTTACAGAAGTACAAAACCCCATCACTAATGATGGCTCTGGGAGTCCCGAATCTAGCAAATATATTCCGATTCAAGAATGCTGTGACA
The DNA here is from genome assembly GCA_018107945.1 of Datura stramonium. NCBI lineage: Eukaryota > Viridiplantae > Streptophyta > Magnoliopsida > Solanales > Solanaceae > Datura > Datura stramonium. Next base: position 11,621 of record JACEIK010017721.1, read on the forward strand.
CTCTTCCCTTCATTATTTGGAAGCGCAACTGCTTCCACCCATTTTGAAACATAGTCAACAGAAACAAGTATGTACTTCATCCCGTTTGAGCTTACAAATGGGTCCATGAAATCAATGCCCCATACATCAAATAGCTCAATGACCAGGATGGGAGTAAGAGGAAGCTCATGCCTCCGTGATATGCCTCCTTGCCTTTGACATGC
>JACEIK010017722.1:0-11821 GCA_018107945.1 Datura stramonium
CTCCCTTTAGAGGGTGAAAAAGTAGTTAAGAAAGCATGCACTTCAATGTCAAAATCATATTTCCTCATATGTATCAGAAAAATCTCGAATAATAATCTACACACTGTAAATCATTTCGAAGTCAATTTTTTTCCCAAACATTGCTGGTAGGTCATAAACATATCTTACCTTGGGGAGTTTCCATCTAGACACTGACATAACATATTACACCATATGTACATCTTCGCGACCAACCCATCTTCCCCGATTGGTTGGGTACTACACCTACTCATAATGCCGTACAAGTAGGATAGGTTATGCTAGCAAGACCCAAAATGAATCCAAGTACACCACTAGTATCATGTAGTGGATAAACATAATCACACACCAGCATGTGTGGTTCTGGGGCATTGAACCCACACCAAGTACCCACTCAGTTATCTAACTGCTTCTCCCAAAATATCACTAATACAACCATTTGGTTTATTAAAAAACATAATCATTATATGTGAAAATTAAATCATTTGCATCTCCTTTTCTTCGTTTGTATCTCATAGATCATAATTGCAAACATATGAAAATAAGTACAAGCATCATCTGAATTAAATAGTGGTCATGAAATTCATAAATATGGTGACACTCACACACGCTCCTCCCAACATGCACAAGAGCAAAAAACAACATTTCTAAAATTCTTTTAATGCATTTGGAACTCATAATTCACGAATCCTTTGAGGTAAAGCACTTTAGGTCTCCACATACTTTGAATCCGAGCTTAAATACTTGTTGCTAGAATTTCATCCCACTATTGTGGTCAATCTACAGAAATATTACGTACAATTGAGAGTGAATCATTCTTAAAGATGGGGGACTTTCAAGTCGATATTCTACCTAATAGCTATTTTCCTACAATTGTATTGTCAATTAAAAACAAATTTTTGCTGATATAGCTAACAGTTAAACTATCTAGATGTACTAGTTAGTTATAAACACAGTGATATATAGATGGGAAAATATATTTTGTATTATGTCAGCTGGAGTTAACATTTGAATCGAATTCCATGTAATATGTTATGATAATAAATATGTGATGTAAGCAGTGGTTGGAAATTATTTCTTCTTTCATCAGAAAGAAAACAGTAGAAGTAAAATCCTTGTCACGAGGATATACAATCTTTGTAACAGTAAGAAGAAAAAATATGGTGAAAGATTAAAACTTCATGTGGTGGATGTATTTAGCATAAGGAATGTTAGCTTGGTATCTATTTTGTTAAACTACTAATTTTGAAACTCAAAATGCAGTACTGATGCTGTAAAACACTCAAACCCCAACAAAGCTTTCCAGTATATAGATAAAGGAAATGGTGGCTGAACTCACAGGTTGGACTTTGGTTGTCAGCGGAGTCTCAGTTTATGGACATAATTCTTGCATAAGCTACTAAAAGAAGGAGATGTTTCGCACTTTAGGTAGCTAGGTCTGCTAGATGGGTATGAGGTGTTTAGATGCATACATAATGTCAGCTAAGTATGTATTTTATAAGAATCTTGTCACTTAGTAACCAAGTTAATTAACTTTCTAGAATTATTTATTTACCAATTAAGTGATTCATGCTGTCTCTACCTAGTAAAAATTCCCACGTGAATTCCAAATGAGAGCCAATGGATCCTCAACTTGGTAAATAATAAAGAGTCCCTATATTTAATGTACTGCATGAAATTAATAAGGATATTTTGGAGAATCAAAAAGTGGGACATTGCTATCCTGCAAAACCCCATATATGTTTGTATTTGGCTGTTATTAGTTGCGGTTAGTCTTGTAGATTATATTTTTGATCAAATATATATTTTAAAAAAATACAATTTTCTCTTGCTAAAATAACCCTTTGATCTTTATAAACAATGTATGCTCTATAAGGTTAATCCTTGTAACCTATTACCTTTCACTAATTATTGAGAAACTAGGATGTTCATGATGATATTATATTTTAGTTTCTTATTGCCATTGTAGTTTCACAAGAGCACATGTATTGTGTCTTGATGTTATGGGAATGTTCGTTGTGAGAATTTTTTTTCTCATGGTACTTGAACTCTTATCTTCAGAGCTCACGATACTTGATAATATTTAAAGCATGCTCAGGGTAGGGGTATTACAGATACCGTCTATTAACGAATGTTGAAATCTTGTTCTTCCTCGTATATCACCTAGTTTATTTATGTCATATTGTGTTTTAATATACCTGTGGTCATTTTCAAGTGAAATTACTGCACCAACATCAGCTCTTTATTTAGTTAAGTTGAAGGTTTTTCCTGTTACAATGTCCGATGTCTTTTAAATGCTCTCTCCACTTATGCGATATCCCTGTTTCATATACCTTGGACAGTGGTTCAAAGGTTGGATAAAATCAGGAGAACTTTTCTATGGCAAGACAGCAAGGAGATAAAATGTTATCACCTGGTTAAATGGAAGAATGTAATCAGAAGCACAAGACAAAGTGGATTAGGCATCAAGAACCCCTTAAGAACCAGAGCAAAGCTCTTAAGGTGAAGTGGCTACGGAAGTATCTTCAGGAGTCCCAAGCTCTATGGTGCAAGGTCATCAAAAACAAATATGGGGGACTAGGCAATTGGGTAACTAAAGAAGTCAATACCCTTTATGGTGTTAGTCTTTGGAGATCCATTAGGCTCTTTTGGCCATTTCTTAAAAGTCAACCTATCATCAAGGTTCACCGTGGCAATAAGACTCTTTTCCGGATAGATAAGTGGCTGGGAAATGAAAGTTTGCAAGATCTATTTCTTGACATCTTTGCTTTGGCTCAGTACCAACACAGGACAGTTGCTGGAACTTGGATACATCAAGGCTGTGATCTGGTCCTCATAAGACACTTAAATGACTGGGAAGTTCCACGAGTGACAGAACTATACAAGTGCTAGAAGAATTTTTAGGTACTGCGAAGAGGAGAAGATATTCTATGGTGGAATGGGCATAGCAAAAAAGGCATTTATAAGGTGAAGGAGGGATACAAGCTGATAAACCATATTGGAACCCAAACAATTAAGTGACCTAGGAAGCACATTTGGAAAGTCAAAGTGCCACACAAAGTGGCTTGCTTCACATGGCTTCTAGCTAATGAGACTGCTTTAAATCTTGATAATGTCGAAAAGAGGGGTATCCCACTCTGTAATAGATGTTTCCTATGTGGAAAGGATGCTGAAACAGTTACACTTATTCCTGCACTGTAAGGTCAAGCAACTGTGGCAGATTTTCTTCAATCTCGGAGGCATTTCATTGACACCTAGCAAGATTGATGACACTCTTTTCAGTCGGGAGGAAGCTGGATTTAGTGGAAGAAGCAGAGACAGATGGAGGATTATTCCAGTTTGCATTTGGTGGACTATTTGGAGAGAAAGGAATGACAGAAAAATAGGAGTAGCAATGTGCAGGACATTAAACTAAACTGTATTTTTCTGTTCTGCTTTGATGTGCAAAATTTTGTTCTAATGAGACTCTGTCTATCTAGATGTCTTAGGATCTGTCCAGAGAGTAGGCTCAGGTCTATGGAAGGTTTTTTTTTTTTATCATCCTCATTTGTAAATATGGTTTTCTCAGTATTACCTAAGTACTGATCTTAATACAATTGTTACCAGTATCAAAAAAAACATCACGAGGACTGGTTAAATCAATAGTCGTTGACAAATTTCTGAGGAGAGCAAGCATCATGTTTTTGGCCAAATATTTTTACAAGTTTTGACAAAACAAGGTGCAAAAAATTTTGGCCAAAAAACTTGAAAAAATAAATTTCAAAGTTATGAAAGAAAGAGTAACATTTTTTTGAAAAAACTATGAAACAAAGAAAACATAAAACTTGAAAAAGAAGATTTGGCCAAAACCTTTTTCACCTTGTTTTCCTTCCAAAATGGCATGTCTCCACTTTTTTTCTGTTTTTTGTATTATGTTTCCCGTCTTCTTTTTTTGTGGGGAGGGGAGAGGGTGATCTAAAATATTAAGTTTTTGCACCTTACACGTTACCAAATATTCAATGTTCTGCTCATCTGAAAAATGCACCCATCCAAGCATCATGCTTAAGGAAGCTAAATGTATTATTCTTTTTGGCACGACAATGATGATGGCCCTATTCAAACTTCAACCGCATCAAAGATAAAACTATTCTCCCTCAATTTAATAGAACGCAAGTACACTTGTCTATGTCGCACAAGTTCCATAAAGTAATATGAATCAAATAATTGCATGCAAGCTATGGCAACAACTATTTTCCAAATCAATCAACCAAGCCCCTCTACCCCAGTAGGATTTGAAGTTCATGTCATAGTTATTTTAAGTTGACTCATTTGTTGCAGTCGCGAGATAAATTGCCGATGAAGTAGGGAAAGGAATCCACCATTTTTTGAGGAGCAGGTTTGGAAGACTTGATTATCTAACAGAGCAAACCACTCAATAGCAGGTTCCTAGTATTCAACCCTAACTCGTGCTCTGCAAACAGAATCGTAAAATACTGTATGAAAAAATAAAGGATTTTGTCCTGCCTATACCTCCCCTCGACTCCAGTCCATGACAGGGGAAAAAGACAAAAAAAAAGAAAGAGAGGGAGTAACAATGAGATCTTAGACAGGGTGATCCCATGTCTCCTCTACTATTTGTGCTTGTAATGGAATATTGTCAAGAACTTTGAAATGTATGGTGAGGTGCCTGACTTCCAGTACCATCCTATGTGTAAGACTCTCAAGCTCACTCATTTGGTCTTTGCAGATGATCTAATGATCTTCTGCAAAGGCAACATGATCTCAGTCTCAAGGGTAATAGAGCCTTAACTCACTTCAGTGATGTCACGGTCTATGTGCAAATATGGAGAAGTCCAACATGTTCAGTGTTCCTAGCAGGAGTTGATGATAACACTAAGGAGCAATTATACTGAGGACTGGTCCTGGTGCCTTTCCTATAAGGTATTTTGATTGCCTCCTCCTTCTAAGAGGTGGAGTAAAATGGAATATTAACAACTCATTGAGAAGATTACAAGTAAAATAACTACTGCTTATTCTAAGAAGTTGTCATATGCAGGGAGACTCCAACTCATCAATTTGGGTTGTTTTCAATTTTACAGTTTTTGGGACTCGGTGTTTATTTTACCTCAGAGTGTGTTAAAGGAAGTTGATCAGCTATGCAGGGATTACCTTTGGGGTAGCAGTGTGGATTACAGTACCACTGGTCTCTTGGGAAAATATATGTTTCCCTAAGAAACGAGGTGGCTTTGAGTGTCAAGGGTAGCAAACTTTGGAACATGGCCTCTTTGGCAAACTGCTTTGACAATTAGCTGTGAAGAAGGATATCCTTTGGGTGAAATGGATATATGGGAGTATATATGAAGAACAGTCTTTATATCTGGGCTCACAACCTCCATTAGATTCAAGTTGGTATGGAAGAAGGTAAATTCTCTAAAAGCTAATATGCAAGGTTGTTATGCTCAAGATGCCTACTTGCTGTCTCCTGGTGGCAAATATTCAATTACTAAGAGTTATAATGCATTGCTGGGAACTCAAAGAAGACTCAGAACTGTTGAACTAGTTTGGAGCATAGATGCACAATCCAAGCACAGGTTCATTTTGTGGATTGCTATGTACGATAGATTGATAACTAAGGAGAGGGTAATTAGACTTCACATCCCAGTGGAAGATGCTACTTGCTGTTTGCGTGATAGGATGACTGAGGAGACACACTACCATCTTTGCAGAGTGTGAATGGACCAAGAGAGTGAGGATTGCTATTGCACAATGGGCTGGATCTCATATTCCAACAGGCAGTGTCAAACAAGTCATGGAAAGAATCAAAAGGAAGCACTGGAAACAGTTCCATAAGGGAGTCATTGTAGCTCTTTGGGGAGCAGTAACCTACTATGGTTGGAAGGCTAGGAATGGAAAGGTGTTTAAAGGAACTAAAATCCAGATATAGTGGTAACACAGATTAAAAAGGATTTTGTGGATAGACTAGAGGTAGTCAAACTGTCTAGGAAAGCTCAGAGGAGTAAAAGTTCTTTTGCAGAAATTCTTGTGTAACTAGAGGTCTGCCTGGAGGCTTAATTCTCTTAGCACCCTTCCTAGAAGGTGGTTAGAAGATTAGGTGCTCTTGTTTAAAGGAAGTAAAATCCAGATATAGTGGTAACACAGATTAAAACGATTTTGTGGATAGACTAGAGGTAGTTAAACTGTCTAGGAAAGCTCAGAGGAGTAAAAGTCTTTTGCAGAAATTCTTGTGTAACTAGAGGTATGCTGGGAGGCTTAATTCTCTTAGCACCCTTCCTAGAAGGTGGTTAGGAGATTAGGTGCTTTTTAGGTGTATTATTTTTGTTTGTTAACGGTAATTTACATTGGGTACCGGAAAAGAAAAAATAATGAGATCTTTAAGATATGATATCCACATAGGCTAGACGTTTAAGTGTCTGAGAGATGCAACCAGTTTACCTCACAACAGCATAGCCAAGGACACCAACTGCAACTGAACCAAGCACAACTCCACTCCACAGCAAAACTTTTGATTTAAAGGCAAGATGTACCAGCATTTGATCCTTGGTCATGTCAGACCTGCCAAAGTAAAAGAGTTACACTCACAAATTTCAACAAAAGAACTTATCAGGAAACAAAAGAACGCCAGGATTTTAGAACAAGAGAAGCAGCTGATATAATGCATCAGATATGTAACATATGTTTGAAGATATAAAGCATCAAATATGCAGAAAACCCATCATTAGAAGTTAGAACTTAAAAGAACCACATGCTCCAGGCAGAAAAATTTATCCTCTTGTGTGTGTCTGAGATATATATACGTGCAACTAGTAGACAACCAAATACTTTACTGTGTACATCAACATGTGTATCAGCTGAATCAACATCATCACCAGGACAGGGTTTGCACTCTATTATGCAAACCTACCAATGAGTGTATTACCCACAAATGTTTCAAAACTCATGGTAATTCTACCACAATTAACTGACAAAAAACTGTAATCACTGGTATCATGGTTGCGCACAAATATAGAGATCTCGGAAAACTTCATTTTAAATTTTAAAACCATCTCATAAGAACCAACACTCATGTTAGTTTTGTTATATAGATCTACTGATAACTATGACCCAGCAATATTGCAAAGCCTGTGATAATTTAACCAGAAGTGAAGAGAAGAAGAGACTGTTACATTTCTGATAAATAGAAGCTGTGGATTAATCGTAATGCTCATAGGAAATGACAGATGTGGTATTTAAGAAATCATTTAATGTAATCCTGAATGCAGAGTCAAATTCAGGAATTTTCATTTCCTCTCATTTAAACCATTTTCTATGATTCAGAAAAGCATTTTTCTTCATAGGTCACTCAGAAATCTCACTCTTAACCTTCCTTTCAGACCCAGCTCGTAAATCTTGCTATACATAATCAGATTATTTTAAGAGGACCTATTGAATATCAAGTATTCAATTTTACCAATAAGATACAGAGACATAGTTCACATTTAGATCGAACAACAAAGAAGAAAATATATCTCAAAGTGGTTTGAGGAAATTTTGGGGGAAAACATTAATGAATATGAGAATGACAATTGTCAACTTCATTTGGCAGAACAACTTGCCTAACTAGTGCCAGGTAAAAATGATGTATCATAAAGTCCCATAAATAGAAAGTGTGTCATGTTTTATCAAATTATTAAGAGAACTACTCTGTAAACCTTCCTTACAAGAAATAGGGTAGGTCCTTGCACGATTTGATCTCAAAAATCCCATCTTTTGAGCTACAAACACCAACAGCGGTTATATCTTTTCCAAGTGGCAGAATTTTTTCTTCATCCAATACTCCAACCTTTGTGAAAAAAAGAAGTATGTTGCATGAGTTGCAGGAAGATAGACAATCTTTAAAAGTCGTATAAACAATCAAACAAATGGTCAAGATGCACACATACACAACATATTTTCAACTCACAGGATACTGATGACCAAATAGCGTCTGGATGAAAGTGAGGGGAGTAGCATTTACAGGCTGCAAGTGATGATAAACTGTCACAAGAGGTAGGGGATGACTTGAGCCATCCATGTTTACATTAACATTAGGTTGTGGCCACTTCCCAGATTCAACAAGAACAAAGGGAACCTGAGTAAAAGATAGAGAAGCACAAAAGCTTATATTATGAAAACAAAGAGAGCTGTACGACACTTATCAGCAGGCAAAAAGACAGAAGCTACAAACATGGAGTGTATTAAGTATTAACTAGATGTAAATATAACAAGTAGGAAAGACCTTTTATGCAGAGAAATTTGCAACCAAAAACAAGCCAGAAAAGATTGCAATGCTCCAATAGGAGAGAAGAAATGGAGAAGAAAAATGAAAAGCTGTCACATTCACTACAAGCAATTCATTAAAGAAACACCCACTCAAGCCTTGCTCCTTAAAATGGAGATGGTTTGTGCTAAAAATCTGATCATGTGAGAAACAACCAGTCTGGACATCTCAGCATGTTATTCATCCTATTCAGAACCTTACCTTGTACACAAGTATGATACACCTCCAAGGATGTCAAATAGAGAGCATAAAAATCTTAGATTTTGAATATTAAATTAGAGCGGAAGGAAATGATAAAAGCAGATAGATAAAGTATTAAAAACTCTGGGATAATAGTTTCTACAAAATATTTTCACACAACCAGCAGAAATTATGGCGAAAAAGAAAATTGACAAACATTAGCAATACAGGATCAATATTTCCTTTTACACTTCATTGGTGAAATTAAAAGCAGTAGCGAAATTCAAGAGACTTGCGTTAATGGAAAATTTTCACATTACCATTCTCAAAGAGGACGACTCTTGGTCCTTCCGGAGTCTTGGAAATATTGAATGTAGATCACCAGTCCACCAAAAGAAGCCTCTCCACTCATTATAGATGCACTAAAAAAGACAGCAAATGAACATCAGTGTTCTGTTATTCTCAAAGAGCACAACAGCAGGCAAACATAGGTTACAAATGAATTGGTTGTGGATCATATTGCCAGGTTAACAGTAGCAAGTGGTTTCTGTTCCAAGTACGCTGTTCAAGGAGTTCTTTGAAAAACTGAAGGATGTCCATCAGTGGTAGATAACAGCTGTTGATTTTTACTATGTAACAACAGCAACTACTGCGCATCAATTCCAAACAAATGCAGATAAGCTACATGAATCCTCACAATCCATTTAGCTCTATTTTAATTTTTAACCCATCTAATTACAAAAGTAATTTGTATTTTAAGACATACTCCCTGATTGCGACCAAGGAATCATGGGACGAAGCAGGACTTCAGCCCATGACATCTCTCCCTGTGCTTTTCACCAGCTTCTCCTGCAGTAAAGATTAGTTCATGTCCTAGGGATTCCTGGGACACGGGCTAAGAAAAACATTGATTGCTCTTTCTTTTGATTGTGCATCAACATTTAACTGAATGCAGGATAAGTTATTACAAATACAAGAGCAAACGGCCGCATTGTAACCAGTATGCGAGCCTAGTAAGTGTGTGAGTCTAGTAAATCAAATATTGTAATTGAAAACCATCTGATACATGATTATCGAATGAAAATTCAGAAAATGAAAGCCACAATTTTGGCGGGAAAAGTTGTTACAAGTTAGTTAGAATCATTATCATTCCTTTTCTATTTGTATTTTCTGATTAGTTGCTATTTTAATTTCATTTCCACTATTTTAATTCTAGACGAGCAACACGTGACTCAGCTATGATATAAGGCTGATCAGTCTCCTTTGTAAGGTATTCGATATATGAAAATACAGATCCTCCTCCTCCTTCTTCTTCTCTAATTCTGCTCTTCCCTCCTATATCTCTCTTCTCTTCTTCCTTTGCCACTTTTCCCAGTTCTACTTGATACAATTCTGTATCACCATCACCACTTGCCATTTTTCACCACATTTAAATACTGTAATAGCACGTGTCCCAAAAAAACCCTAAAGCATCAAATATTGTGAGAATTAACAAATTTTAGATTGACCATCAACCAACTCTAACTGTAACACTAATCCTGATCCTTATTGGATTCCGGACTCTCGTATATACAAGGTTAAATGTGCACAAACAAATTGAATAAGAATGGCCACCTCGAATAAGGATGTTACGTGCCTAAAAAAGCATTAGGATTCCAGATAAATTGAGTAATTTAGCTCTGACTTTCGAGTTGCAAACAAATATAATCAATAATCATGTTCCTTTATCCCAATTAACGAGTACAAAAAGGTTTGAACAAAACTTAAAATTAAACGAAAGGAATAGAAGAATTACTGTTTGAGTGCGTCGCCATATAACGCCTTTTTCAGCAGAATTATGAGCGGAGAGAACATTAGCCCTCAAGCTCTTCCAGTTACCCTCAACTGCAGATTTCGCCTCCACAGTACCGCGAATGATCACAAGCTTACCGTCAACGGGTTGATTTGAGCTTTCAGAACTGACATTACTTTCGGAAGACGAAAGCAAGGAACGGAGATCGGAGACACGGAGCGACGGCGCATCGTTGATTTTGTGAAGGGCAGAAGAGTTGGCTTTGAAATTGAGAATACTCCGTACGGCAACGTAGGCTAGGGCTAGGCCGACAAGTGCGCCATCCGCCACCATAGCTAATTGCTCAAGCACCGCGACCACTGCTTGGTCGTGTATTGACATGGCTAGTGATGGTCGTCTTTCGAATTCCCCGTCGCCGGAAAGTAAAATTAGAGCTTTATAATACAAGCTAATTGATAAAGCATGTATTTTGCAGTAGTGTAACATAAGTTTAGTGGTCTTGAGATGTCAATATGAGTCTGTCAGCGTAGTCCAACTAAGGGCTTGCGGGCTTTGAAATTTGCGGGCCTTGTTTAGGCTCAATCACCATTTTGATGGCCTTGAAATGCTCAATCCAGCCCAGCACAGTATTATGTGGGTAGCGACTAGCGAGCTGGCCCATTATTTTCAAAAAATATTTTGGGTCATTCGAGCAATTGCTTTTATTTTGTGATGGTTTTTAATTTTAATCCCTTAATTTTGTGATCTTTAATTTTTGTCCTTCGTCATTTTAAGTGACAAAAATGCGGTCAAAATGCTCTTAACAACCAAAAAAAAAAAAATCACAAGGCGTAAGTTTTTGCCAAAAGTTATGCCTTAAGGCATAAATTCGCACAGGTTAAGCCTTATGTCTGGTAGACATAAGTTAAGTAACAAGACTTGTGCTTGGTAGGCATAAAGTCATGTTATTGAACTTGTGTCTACTTCTGCCCATAGGCACAAGTTCAATAACATGAAATTATGCCTAAAGGGAAAAAGTTATATAACATGAATATTTGTCTATAGACACAAGTTCAATAACATGAAATTATGTCTACCAGATATAACTTAAGTAACATGAATTTGTGCCTATAGGCAAAAGTTCCTGCAATTGAACTTCTGTACTGAACTTATGTCTTGGGGCAGAAGTTTAGTAGCATGAACATATGTCTTCTCGGGCTAACCTATGTCTTGCAAAAAAATTTTTTAACTTGCGAACTTTTTTTAATTTTGAAATTTTTTTAAAAAAAAATATTAAGGGTATTTTTGTCTCCTTTTTATTACTTAAAACACTAAAGTGCAAAAATTAAAGACCACCAATTTGAGGGGCAAAAATTAAAGACCATCCCAAAAGAGGGGCAATCGGCGCAAAAACTTGAAATATTTTTAAAGTTTTTGCACGGATTGTTCCTATTACGCCCCGCCTTGGGGGGTATGACTAGCACCTGGTGCCCTATTAGGACCTGGGCTGCTAGACTACTGAGCCTAAGCACATCTGGTGCCTGGCTGGCTCTAAC
>JACEIK010017723.1:0-11821 GCA_018107945.1 Datura stramonium
GATTCGTCGGCCGTATTTCGCGAAACAAAATCTGTAGGAATGCTCCCTGCTGCTAAATACCTCGGTACCTGAGGTTAATTTGAGTTTAGACTACGTTTGGAAGCGTAATCAAACGATAATATATATCTCCTCTTCGTCCCTCTCTGTTTTGCTGCATTTTCTGGAAATTATATAAGTGTTATATCATCACAAATCGAAGTGGGGGCTTTATATACTTGGGCCTGGACAGGCCCAATGTGTCACGGAGCCAACGCGGGGGCCCCGCCTCCGTGACACGGTGCCATCGCGGAGGGGCTCTGCCCCGGCGCCTTCCGTGGTGGTTTGACAGGTTTTACGTCTGATCTTTTCCCGGGCCTTTTCCTAGCACGTATGGCTTCCAAATATGCTTAACCAACGTGCGAATAGGCCATCTATGTGCCGGGAATTTACGGGGTGTAACATTTTATTCCCACAATTCCAGGAACGAGTGTTCTAATAAGACTACGACTCATTACTTGACTAGCAGTCCACACTTGGCCCAATTTTTTTTGCCTCACTTTGCCCATTTCATATTCCAAACCTGTTTTCCTACAACACTCAACAAAAACACATTATATCCACATAAACATACCTGAAATTTGCATATCTTCTTAGTTTTAAGTGGCGAAAGTTCTATAAAATCACGGCGCATCAATAATCGGGTAGAGGCTTTGAAATAGATCAAGCAGCTTGGTTTTGATGAGAGGTTGTAATACCACGAAAGTGCCCAGGAGTAGACCCGGGAGTTAAAAGTCGTAAAAATAAACTGTACTGTAAAAATAAACCTACAAAAAGTATTTATAGTCTTAAACAAAACCTTTCCTGACTAAAAACGGAATCCAAATCAGCAGTGGCAACGAGCCAGGTAACGACTAGCTAGGTCTCCTAATGAGATGTGGCATTCATTAAGTACTCGTCCTTGGAAAACTGCTTCTTCAAGACAACAGGTCACCTAATGACTCAATAGGTCAAAGCACGAGTCGTTAGGTCCCTCATTGCATCTAATCCTCAAAACTTCCAGTGTAGATAACGAGTGCTCCTAGCTTCTCATGACGAGTCATGAAGTCTCCCTACGACTCGTTGAGTCGTTCTTTGCATCCCCAGGTAAGTTTTTCGCATTTTTCTTCTCAGTCCTTACGACTCTCATAATGACTCGTTACCAGTCATAACTAGTCGTATCTTTAGCTCGTGATAACCACTGGATTATTTCCCTCCGCACTTGTTTTTCTTCCCACGATTTAAGGAACAAGTCGTCCAATGAGACTACGACTCGTTACCTGACTAGCAGTCCACACTTGGTCCAATATTTTTGCCTCATTTTGCCTATTTCACATTCTAAACCTATTTTCCAGCAACATTCAACAAAAAAATGTTATATCCACATAAACATACCCGAAATTTGTATATCTTCTTAGTTTTAAGCGTCGAAAGTTCCATAAAATCATGGCACATCAACACCCTTAACTTAGAATTTTTGCATTTCCTTAAGCAAAAACAAATAAAATAAAACTAACTTGACGATTCAATCAAAAGAACTCTAGGAAACCTACGATAGTCACAACCCTTAATCAAAGCAAATTTTCTAACCCCTCCCTTATCATAAAAAATTTGAATCACAATGCATATGTAAATTTTTCAACCATGACACATAGGAATTGAAGAATGGCAAAATGCTGTCAACTTGCAACCACACATATAATCCTATGATATTGACCCAGACAATTTGCAGATGATATTGTTGACCCAATGCCATTACCACAAACAAGTCCCACACTCACACATATGTATACGATCATGATGATATTTTCTCTTGGGACTGGGTAAAAACTCACTCACGCTTACAAAGAAATTCTAAATATGCACATTTAGTACCATAAGCTTGCCTTTACTTTCAATACCTCAATTTTCAGATGATTTAACTAGGATCATTATAGGACTTTTTCAGCTTGTAACGTAGGCTCGGGGTTGGGTATGGAAGATATAGGAATACTAACTTAACCCTCCTTGGTGCTACACTCACTTTGGCTCCACTTACCTTCTTTCCACATCTTTCCTCTTTTATTCTTGCTTTCTCCGTATTTCACTTTCTTTTGCAACTATGGGTGCAGTTTTCCTTCTTTCAAGCATTTCTTTTCTTCTTTCTCGTTTTCATTTTTCTTTTTGCTCTCTTTTTTTTCATTATGCACACCGCACCCGCCCTTTTATTTTCATTACTCAATTACATTCCACCCTACTCTTCTTATTCAACCCTATGATAGACACCCTCAACTAACTCCGATTTTCCTGAGTTGAGGTTCATAGTGTCCAAGGAGGGACCAGTGCCAAAACGGGTTCATTAAAATCAAAGCAGGAAGGTGAATTGGTATCAACAAAAAAAAGGTCAATTTAAGCTCAAAATTGGGATCAAGGGATATCGGTTGCATGGAGTGCCCTTTTCCATTATATCAAATAGAGGTTCTCGGTTTACCTTATAGTTTTGGAGGTCATTTCAGAAGGGACTCGGTACTTAGGTCAAGCTTAGTATAACTTTTCACCCGCAAATAGATGGTCTGGCTGAGAAGACCATTTAGACTCTTGAGGACATGTTGAGAGCATGTGTGATTGACTTCAAAGGTAGTTGGGATGATCACTTAACTCTTATCGAGTTTGCATATAACAACAGCTACCATTCCAGCATTCAGATGGCTCCATCTGAGGTTCTTTATGAGCAGAAATGTAGATCACCTATTGGTTGGTTTGAAGTAGGTGAAGTTTTGTTGATAGGGCCAGATTCAGTCTATGAGACTATGGAGAAAGTTCATCTTATAATAGAGAGGTTGAAAATAGCTCAAATTCATTAAAAGTCCTATACGGATGTGAGAAGAAGAGAACTTGAAATTGAAGTCGATGATTGGGTGTTTCTGAAAGTGTCTCCCATGAAGGGAGTGATGAGATTCAGAAAGAGGGGAAGCTTATTCCCCGATATGTTGGTCCATACAGGATTGTGAGATGTGTTGGCAAGGTGGCCTATGAGTTGGAGTTTCTCTTAGAATTGGCTTCAGTACATCCAGTTTTCCATGTATCGCTCTTGAAGAAGTACATGCTGACACGACTTTGGTTGTTCCGGTAGAGAGTGTAGGTGTGAAGGATAGCCTTAGTTATGAGGATATTCCGGTTGAAATACTTGATCATCAGGTTCGAAAGTTGAGGAACAAAGAGGTAGATTCAGTAAAGGTGTTGTCGAGGAATCAGCGTGTTGAGGGAGCTACGTGGGAAGCTGAGGCAAATATGATGGATAAATATCCATATCTTATTCCTTCCGGCCCAGTCCCAGCTTGAGGTGTCAATTTCCTCCTTAGTACTCTATTAAGTTTCCTGTCTAGTTCATGTCTTCCAGTTTCTGTCATGTCAATGCATGTGTGTATGATTTATGAATTCAATTCAGTAATATATTTCAGTTCGGAGTCAGTTACTCCGTCAGTTCTCAGCTTCAGATGTCCAGTATTTGGGATAGCGGTTCTTTTCACCGGTAACTCAGTATGTTTACCCCACATTCGAGGAAGAATCTTCCCAAAAGGGAGATATTGTAATATTCCAAAAGTGCCTAAGACTAGACTTGGGATATAAAATGTGATTAGCAGAAAAACCTAAAATTTTGACTCATGGCGACTTGTGGTACGAGTCGTAGGAAGGACCAACGGACCGTAGGGTGACTCATTAGAATGAGTAGTAGAAAGGGCCAACGGACTATAGGGTGACTCATGGTCAATAGCTGTTGTGGATAAGATGGTAACAATGAGTCTAATAACGACCCATGGGGTGTGGCACGAGTCATAGGTCAAAGTCATCGTTTGGTTCTGGATGGTCAGGAGGAAAGGTACGACCCATGGTGAGGAACCATGGATCATGGTAAGGGCTCATTGATGTGTCGTGATTTTACGGCACTTTCGATGCTTAAAACCAAGAAATTATGCACATTCCAAGTATGTTTACATGAGTATGATGTGTTTTGTGCTTAATGTGTAGGAAAACAGGTTTGGAAGTGAATTTAGTCAAATTAATGCTAAACATAACTGAAAGGTGACTGTCGGGCACTTAACGAGTCGTTGGCAGGAGGTATGACCCGTTGCTTAAGGCGTGGGCAAACGATGGAGTTTGGAAGATACAAAATAGTGCACTTGATGAGTTGGGGGAACGACTCGTTACACCTGGTAACGAGTCGTGAGGTCAATCGTTGGGAATTGAAGAGAAAATTTCAACAAAGTGGCCAGTGAAGTTGACGCAGACATAACGATTCGTCATGAGATGAAATGACTCAGGCCACTAGAACCATCCGTGAAGTACACTGGAGTTTTGAAGGTGTCAGTCCACGAGGGACCTAACGACTCATGTTCAGGCACGACGAGTCGTTCGGTGACCCGTTTCCACAACTGGGTGCAATGCTGAGGACGACTAATGTAAGAAAGGAACGACTCGTCAGAAGGCCAAACGACTCGTCACCTAGCCCGTTGCCACTGCCGACCTGGTTTCCAATTTTATTTAGGAAAAGGATTTCTTGAAATTATAAATACCCAATTTAGGTTTATTTTTAGTAGACGATTCTGGAAGTATTTTTAGGCGATTTTTGGGACTAATTTCTTGACAATTAGAGAATGATTTTTGAGTGGATTTTCATACAATTGTTCTTGATTCAAGAAACGAAAGCAACATTGGAGTTTTATTCAATCTACGTGATTTTTATTGTACGATAAATTTGTAAGTTGCAATTATAATTTATTCAATAATTTGTGGTTGTGATCATACAAATATGAGTAGCTAAATCCATAAACTAGGTTTGTGGGAACAAAGATGAATCAACACACAGGTAAAAACGCTTAGTGATTCTTGAACGGGGTTTTATGCATGTATTGTTTTCCCTTCGTTTTGATTGATTCTTCACGGTTGCAAACGTTAGGACTTGTCTTATTCTTACTTACTAGATCAAGGAGGTCAAGAATGGGAAAAGGGATTAACAACGGATATTTGAGGCTATCAACCCTCATCTAATAGCTTGAACTTTTCTGGAGATAGCTAATCTGATATTAAGGGTAAGGGTCAACTAAAGTACACCTATATACAGACCAAATTGTGTGGTGAACATCATATAGATTAGGGACCAACCATGTAGGTGAACCTAACTTACCAATATTGCATATTAAACACCGGGATAGATCACTAGTGTAAAAGCCTTGTGGTTATGAAATCTTGGGGAACACAATCCTAGTCAAATTGTTAATTAATACAAACAAATTTTGATTTCAACATTCAATAATTTTACTTTGTTTATTATTCTATATTTTTCCCCCTTTGGAAATAAGTAAATCAATAGTAATAATTATTCGCATTAACTTAAGTTCTTACCATATTTCCTGTGAGATCGACCTCAACCTTTGTTGGGTTCTATATTTGACAATCGACCACTTATATCTCAATTGCGAGGTGTAATTTGGGCGACCTCAAATTTTGGCGCCGTTGCCGGGGAATACGGCTAAGGCTTTTGTTAATTTTGTTAACTTTGCTATTGGTTCTTATTTCTTTTTTTAATTTTTTATTTTTTTTTGGTTGCTTAACAGGTCTTAGAATTCGTGCATGCCCGATACTAGAAACCAAGGAAATCCCCTGGTTCCAATTGATCATGAACTTGAGCTAACACTAAGAAACCTGAGAAGAATGGACAACATACAAGAGAAAGAAAACGTGGATCAAGCCACAGCAAGAATATTGGTTGAAGAGCAAGCTCGGGCTAAAGATCGTGAGTTAGCCAGAGTTACTGAAGAAGCAGCGTCTCGCTGCAGAAGATGAACGAGCTAGATGACCTAGAGGTCCAGAACACCAGCGACATCGATATTTTGATGATTAAGATGATGCAGATATAGATGAAGTTGGTTTCACTAGAGTTATAGTCCCTCCTCCTTTGCCTGCTGGGGCGAAGTTTGACATTACCAGTGCAATGATCTAACTGCTTAATATGAAGGGAATATTTGCGGGTCATGCATCTGATGATGCCCACGCTCACCTGACAAATTTTGTGGAATATGTAAGGCATACAAGCAACCGGGGGTGAGCTAGAACTCTATCAGACTGAGGTTATTTCCATTCTCTCTAAGGAGTGAGGCAACGATGTGGCTGGTTGAGTTGCCGAATGATTCCATCACTACTTGGGGAGAGCTTAAGATAACTTTTATTGAAAGGTTCTTCCCACCATCCAAAGCATTGCAGTTGAAGGATGAGATTTATAACTTCAGATAGCTAAATTCTGAGGCACTCCACGAGACCTGGCTGCGTTTCAACAAAAAGCTCAAAAAGGTGCCAAATCACAGAATTTCAGATGATACATTGTTAGAGATCTTTTATAGGTATCTGAATGCCAACACTAAGGCAGTGGCTGATACCGTCTATGGAGGAACTTTTATGAGTCACACCTATGCAGAGGCTGCGGAGCTGCTAGAAAGGATCACCAAAACCAACCGAGCTTGGCACACTAGAGAGTCGAAGGTTCTAGCTAGTTCTTATGAGGTTGGTATGTCTGCTGAACAGAGGAGAAGAGATGAAGAGCGTGATCAGGATATAGTAGAGATAAAGACTACCATGGGTTTTCTTGCCAACCACCTGATGGAAATCGAAGCAGAAAAGGTGAATGATGTAGGTTCTCAGGGCAAGGCCCCGAGAAATGATGGTTGCGAGTCTGAGTTTGAAGAAGAGGTCAACTATTTGAATGATTAGAGGGTGGGTTTCCGGACCAACACCCAAGGATCTAACCAAGACTCTTGGCGTCAAGGTCAGGGGAACCAAGTTCAGAACTTCTACAAAGATAATAATCACAACCGGAGCCAATACTGAGACAATGGGGACTGGAAGAAGCGCGAAGAGTTCAAAAATGATAGAGGCGGTCTGTATGTTCCACCGAGAAACCATGAGCCAGAGTCCAGTGGTTCAAGGGTTGAAGATATGCTATCCAAAGTGCTTAAGCAGATGGAGACAACAGACAGCCACTTTAAGGAGCTCCGGGCCGATATTTCTGGTTTAAATCAAAAAGTGGAGTCTCATGTCGTGGCAATTAGGTAGATTGAGCAGCAGATGAGTCAGATTTCTATTGCAATGAATCAAAGCAAAAAGGCACACTTCCCAATGATACTGTGCAAAATCCAGAAAATGACAATCACTGCATGGAGGTCAGTACTAGGAGCGGGAAGGCCACAGTTGATCCCCCGAGGCCAGTTGTAGTTAAGGAGTCAAACAAGCCCGTGTTGATAAATGATGATGGTGTAGTGGACTTTGAAAACCCAACTTTGGTTGGGGACTCAGATGTGCAAACTACTCCTGGAAGTGCAAAGGAGCAAGGAGATGCCCATGGGAAGGAGAAGGAGGCACAGCAAAATCTCACAACAATTCCTAGACCTCCTCCTCCTTATCCCCAACACTTGCAAAAGAAAGCTGAAGATGGAAAATATCAAAAGTTTATCTCTATGCTCAAGAAGTTGTCGATGAACATCCCATTGGTTGAGGCACTTGAGCAAATGCCCAGATATGCTAAATTCATGCTAAATACATCACAGGAAATACCCCCAAGATCCAACTAAAAAAATAGAGTTAATATTGAGTAAAGAAGCAAGTTCGGTGAAATAATAAATAAATAATTTTTACCTGATGTGCCTATTTAGTCAATTGCAATGTAGAACCAGTGGCACCATCCTAAAAAATTGTGATATCAATATTAATGGAATCCAAGTCCGAACTTAAAGTGTTGGTCGCTTAAATCCTTGGGTTTTTTCTTCAAGCGCTTGATCTCATTTGAGCTAGAGGCTGCACTAGTGATCCCATCCCCATTGAGTGAAATAGGTGGTTTGGATGTGCCACTATAAAATAGCACAATTCCTGGTAATTTTTCAGCACTTTTACTCGATGAGTTAGAAGGTTTCTTTCTTTTGTGAGCAACGTCGATCGCCTCAAAAGCGGTGGTAATTGCTGCCTAGGGGGTCCATGAAGAATGCTTAACTCTTTTGTCGACTTGTGTGTACTTACCCTTCGAAATTTTAGATCGGAAGCTACTTTAGTAGTTTGCAGAGGATTACTTGGTGTCACATTGGACTTTGAAGAGTGAGAAATCTTTCCTTGACCATTCAGCTGAGGTTGGTTTTCTTTGGTTGATGAGGGGGCATCATCCTTCCTCGGACCTCTTAAAATAATATGGGTACCTCATCTCAACACGCTCCCTCGATGGTTTTCTTTGGTTAGACGAGCTTCTAAGATGAACACAAAAATTTTAGAGATGCACCAAAGCTAGCAGCGAACCATCATATTAGTGCTCTATGAGAACACTGGGAACATCTTGAAAAAACTCAATTTGTCAAATATGATAAGGGCTATAAGGTTCCACAATCAGATTATCATCATGCCTCAAAGTGACGAAACTCGAACCAAGGCCTATGAAGAAATCACTTCAAGAATTAGACATTTTGCCGCTATCATTAATATGCAGCACTTTTCCTTGTAGCAGGGACAAATGATGAAGGTTTTGTGCATTCACTTATTGAAATTACTTGCGAGCATCAACAAGGTCAAAATGTTTTGCCATCTTTTCTCTAGAAGTATGCCACATTTGTACCCCTAGTTGCAGACAGTTAACATGGTAAAAAATTTCAAAATACTTACCTATCCATCCATAAACATAATGAATGGGAAGGAGTATGTTACATGAACCCAAGTTTGAAGAAATGGATATCTCCCTAAGGCCACGATAGATTCTTGCAAGGACTGGAACCGCCAAAGAAAATTTTTCTCTATGATCCATCAAGCTTGTAACTTTAAAAATGCTAGCACATAACACAATCAACCTTCTTGTTGGAAGAACAAATTTATAGATCCAACATGTAAGGAAAGCCACCAAATAAGTCTTATCTTTGAGTGATTCTTCAATGCCTAGATCAACAAAATAGGAATTCTCCTCTTCGGTTTGTGGTAAAACACTCATGTCAATATTTTTTTGAAGGATCATGATTCATCCTTGGCTTCGTTCAGTTCTTAGACAACTTTCTTGAAGGCTCAACATATTTTCTTGGTCCTCAAAACCATAACTTGGTCCAATCACGCAAGGGAACTTCGCCAATGCCACCTTTAGTAGTTGGTAGAATGCATAAAATAAGTACGAGCAGCTTCTAGGGAGAAAAGGTTTTTCTTGATCATCTACATGTGTAACTCCTTAGTCGGGGGTATAACTTCGTCATAAAAGGACCCAAGAATAGGAAGTCCTCCAATAGTTCTCAAGTCCCATAAAGATATGGATAACTCTCCAATGAAAGAAGAAACTGTGTTGGTGGATGGACGCTAATTTCCATGAAAGTCATGGAGCACATTCTCGTTATGGTCATATGTGAACACTGAAGAGAAGATAGCATTATAAATCTTAATGTATTCCAAAGTCTCCCTTCTGCAAGTAAGAGAATCTTCTACCCACTCCCAATTGCCAGACGTATAGTGAACCTCATCAAATTCGGAAGGAGGAACACGCCAGCTGCTAAGATTTTCATTATAGCGAGGAGGACTAGCAAAAATAATATTTTGATGAGTGGAAGACTTCAAGAGGGGCACTTTTTCAGTCATAATTTTACTTGAGAAGTTATCCATAATGTCCTTCTTTTCTGTTGTAAACCATTCCATGAGATGGAGAGGAGTGTCCAGCGGCTTTCTAACAAGAGAAGAAGACACCAATCACCAGAGGATAAGCTTTCAAGGTGAGAACTTTGGAAAGTTAATTTTGCTTATTACCACGACCTCAAGACAAGGATGCGGTGTCTTACAGTCACTAAAATATATCGACATGGCTGGCATCAAGATTACAAAATGTTGTTCCTGAAAAAATAAACAGAAAATTACCTTGGTGAAAAACACAAACTCGAGAAATCAAAAATTGAATTTTTTTTTGAAATTTGAGGTTTTTTTTGAAAAAATAATTTGTAGCAATGCAAGCGTAGTTCAACTACAATTCTTTGCTATGTTACAGCTCCTCGTTTCTAGTTTCAGAAAAAAAATTCAACAGCTCGCGAGTTCAATTTTTCTACGATGAGATATGAATTTTATTTTTCTACGATGAGATATGAATTTTATACTAAAAGTACAAGAAATATGAGATGATGATGACATAGTGGTTCAACACGGTAGCAAGGAGAATGATGATGGCTTCTATAGAGTGACGAATACTTCCCCCTTTCCCCTTTCACCTTTGTCGTTGTTCAATGGATCTTTGTATCAACAATCGTGACTTCCGGGGAGAAATCGAAGAGGACCCATGAGAGCATCAACAACAGGATGGCTCTTATAATGAAGAGAAAATGGGAAGTTGTATTAGTATACCAAAGGAATTTAAGATTGATGCCATGGCAGCGTCGGTGCCAGAGCAACTAAAGGAGGAGGAGACCACCACCACCGCTCTAATATATATTTCATCATTAATTAATTGAATTTTTAACCTAAGAAAACCAAAAGAATTGTAACTGGAGAATTAAAAATCCATAAGGTGCTATAATTTGTCATTCCTAGTAACTGTTAATTAGTATAGAAATTTATTTTTTATTAAAAAGAGATCTCGGATCAAGGGTTATCGACCCGACAATGCTCCGTTGGTCCAGGAAGCTCTATTTCAAGTCCTCATCGATCGAGTAGAAAAAGATTATTTACAATTTAATAATTTATTAAACTCTATTCCTTTTTTGGATATCCAAATTATCCTTATGTTGACATACTCTGGTTTACCTTTTGGTTTATAGGTGACTGTCAGAGGTGACAACCGTTGACATGCAGGTTAACAGAGAATATGGAGAAAAGAAGGTGGAAGATGAGAAGGTGGCTGGAGATCTTGACAAATGCAATTTTCTTGGAACATTGCTCACGGAGAGTGAAGCGGTCAAAGAGTCATAAGTGAAAGATGAGAAGACCCCAGAAACAACAAACAAGAAACAAGAAGAAGCAAAGGTATTAAATGAAATTGATGCCAAACAACCAGGTGTTGCTAAAGAGAAATCAATATAGACTCTAATTCAAGCAGAGCTTCAATGATATAATGCCTATGTTTTTTTTGGTTGTTTACTTGAGGGTCATGGAAAATTGTAGCAAAAACATATATGGAGACTTTTTGCATGAACTTTTAGGGGGGATAATTTTTTTTTAAGTATCTTGTACTTTGGTATTTCATATCATTATTTGGAGAAGCTTATATAGAGATTCTTATAAATGATTTCTATAGGTTGTACAAGGAAAGTTATGGTAAATTGAAAGAAGGAAATCAAATTTGGGCTGATTGAAATCACCTCCCATTTTCGAAGTCATGTCCATATGAAAATATTGAACCAACAACTTAAGGAAAGAAGAAGGCCTTAATTTAGAACATGAATTAAGGTAAATATTTCAAAAAAAAAATTCTTTCGTGACAATTGAAGAAAATCCATGACAAGATATAATCTCCAAGCAACTGGCTCATTAATTGAAAAACTACCATATTGAAGGAGATTCTCTTTAGTGAGGGTTTTGATTCTTGGACACCAAGGAAAGTTTTTCTTTTTTTTTAATTCAAAGTTCAAATTAAAAATTTTTAGTTTCCAATGTTTACCAACGGGCAAAGGTTTTGAGATAATATGAAGGTGATCATTTATCACGTACTGATTTATCCAAGAAGAGTACGAGTACAAAAAAAAATCAAGTTGGTCATTTTTTTCTTCATACACTTGAAATAATATCAAGTTTGTATCTTGATAGTGGATGAGAAATCAAGATCACTACAAGAAGTCATTTG
>JACEIK010017724.1:0-11818 GCA_018107945.1 Datura stramonium
GAATCGAGTCTGGCCCTATCAAGGTGGCTTCACCAACTTCAAACCACCATATAGGAGATCTACATCTTCTACCATACAATGCTTCAAATGGGGCCATCTGTATGCTAGAATGGTAGTTGTTGTTGTACGCAAACTCGATAAAACGCAAGTGGTCATCCCAATTACCCTTAAAATTGATCACACTTGCTCTTAGCATATCTTATAGGGTTTGCATAGTCCGCTCATCTTGCTCATCTGTCGGCGAGTGAAAAGTTGTACTGAGCTTGACCTGAGTGCCAAGTCCCTTCTGAAAAGACTTCTAGAAATAGGAGGTGAACTGGGTTCCCCTGTCTTAAATAATAGCCAATGGCACCTTATGAATTCTAACCAGCTCCCGAATATAAATTTTAGCATAATCCTCAACTGAATCTGTGGTTTTTTCTGGTAGGAAATGTACTGACTTAGTCATTCGGTCTACTATTACCCAGATTGAGTCATGTTGTTGATGAGTCCAAGGTAGACCCGTAATGAAGTCCATATTTACTTCTTCCCACTTCCAGGTGGGTATGCTGATATCCTGGGTCATACCTCCTGGTCTTTGGTGTTCTACCTCGACCTACTAGCAGTTCAGGCACTTAGCTACAAATTCAGCAATGTCTCCCTTCATTCCATTCCACCAGTAAATATCCTACAAATCGCGGTACATTTTGGTAGCACCGGGGTGAATGGTGTATCTTGAGTTGTGTGCCTCAGCCAGTATCTACTGTCTCAACTCACCAACATCTGGCATGCACAATCTGCCCTGGTAGCGAAGCACCCCATCTCCCCCTTGGGAGAAAGCCTCAACCTCTTTTCTGAGGACTACTTCTTTAACTTTAAGTAGAATTGGATCTTCATCTTGTCTGGACTTAAATTCTACTACCAAGGATGAATCTTACCCGCTTTGCATTACCATGCCACCTCAAGCTAATCCACCAACTGCACCCCTAATCGGGCTAGCCTATGAACTTCTTTCGCTAGCTCCCTCTTGCCTTCCTCAATGTTAGCAACACTTCCCATAGACCGCCTTCTTAGGGCGTCAGCCACCATATTGGCCTTACCTGGGTGATACAGAACACTCATGTCATAATCCTTTAGCAGTTCCAACCACCTTCTCTGATGAAGGTTTAAGTCCTTCTGGCTGAACATATACTAAAGGCTCTTGTGATCTGTGAACACATCCACGTGAGCCCCGTATAAGTAGTGTCTCCATATTAATAATGCGAATACCACCGCTGTCAAATCCAAGTCGTGAGTTGGATAATTCTTCTCATGGACTTTGAGTTGTCTGGAGACATAGGCTATCACTTTTCCCCGCTGCATCAAAATGCAACCAAGTCCAACTCTGGAGGCATCACAATACACAACTAACCCATTTGATCCTTCCGGTAAGGTTAACACTGGAGAGGTAGTGAGTCGAGTATTCAACTCCTGGAAACTCTTCTCACACTCGTTTGACCACTGGAATTGCACCTTCTTCTGAGTTAACTTGGTCAAATGAGAGGATATAGAGGAGAAACCTTCCATAAACCGTCAGTAATAACCCGCTAAGCCTAGAAAAATCCTGATTTAAGTAGGAGAGGTAGGTGTGGGCCAATCCTTCACTGCTGCTATCTTATGAGGATCTACTTGTATCACTTCGCCTGAGACCACATGACCCAAGAACGTCACGTCCTTCAACCAGAATTCACACTTGCTGAACTTGGCAAACAACTAGCGGTCCCTGAGTGTTTGTAGCACTATCCTCAGGTTATCTGCATGCTCTTCCTCATTTCTGGAGTATACCAGAATGTCCTCGATAAATACGATGACAAACATATCTATGTACTACTTAAAGACCTTATTCATCAAATCCATGAAGGCTGTAGGGGGGTTTGTGAGTCCAAAGGACATCACCGCAAACTCGTAATGATCATACCGAGTTTTGAATGTTGTTTAGGTATGTCACACTCTCTGACCCTTAACTGATGGTATCCTGACCTGAGATTGATCTTGGAGAAACAGCTGGCTCCCTAAAGATGTTCGAACAGGTCATCAATTCTAGGTAAGGGATATCTGTTCTTGAATGTGACTTTTTTCAGCTAAAGGTAATATATGCACATTCTGAGGGTACCGTATTTCTTACGCACGAATAATACTTGATCACCCCAGGGAGAGATGTTGGGTCTGAGAAAACCCTTGTCAAGAAGATCTTTTAGCTTCTCCTTCAACTCATTAAGCTCAGCAGGAACCATTCTATAAGGAGGGATAGAGATGGGCCGAGTATCTGCGAGGAGATCTACTCCAAAGTCTATATTCCGTTAAGGGGGAACTCTGGGAAGATCCTCAAGAAATACATCTGGGAACTCGCTGACAACTGGAACAGACTGAATGGTTGGGGTCTCCTAGTTGGAATCCTTGACCCGAACCAAATGATATATACATCGTTTGGAAATGAGTTTCTGGGTCTTAAGGTAGGAAATAAACCTACCCTTAGGCGCTGAACTGCTGCCCGACCATTCTAAAATTGGCTCATCAGGAAACTGGAATTTGACAATTCTAGTTCACCAATCAACTGAGGTATAGCAGGAGTGTAACCAATCCATGCCGAGAATAAGGTCAAAGTCGACCATGTCTAGCTCTACAAGATCAGCTGGAATTACTTTTTTCAGGAAGGAAATTGGGAAATTTCTATACACCCGGCATGCTTTAACTGACTCGCCAACTGGGGTAGAGACTGAGAATTGTTCTGAGAGAACCTCTGGACTCATACTGAGCTGAACTTCTATATACGGAGTTACGAACGAAAGAGTCACTCCTGGATCTAAGAGGGAATATATTTCTAGATGGAAGAGATGTAACATTCCAGTAACTACGTCAAATAAGCTTTCCTGATCCTGACGAGAAGATAGAGCATAGAAACGATTTTGGTGGTGACCGCCATCTGTACCTTCTGTGTTAGCCTACTGGGTTGGTCAACCTGCTGGAGCTGATGATGTGTTAGATTGTGATCTCCCTCACCCCGCTGACGGGCACTCCCTAAGCATGTGTCCAAGCTGTCCACACCCAAAGCAGCCCTCTCGTCCCTGAAGGCATTCATCTAGGGGATTCCTACCACACTTAGGACAAAATGGATACTTGTTGCTAGCACTGAAACTCTGTGACTGAGAGCCAAATGCTCCGCCCCTCCGATCCTGGCGGGATCGAAAGGTTAGGGCGCTGGCTGAGTTGTGTGCTGGGACTCTCTATTGTTGTTGCTGTTGTTGTTGCTGTAGCGGGCAGCTACTACTGCCAGATTTCTGATGGCCACATTCTGAATGACCAGTTCTTGCCCACTTGTTCTTACCCTCCATATCTTTTACCTTCTCTGCCTCGATCTTCTGGGCATAAATTATTAGGCTAGAGAGGTCCATATCCTTGATCAGCATCGCGGTCCTACACTCCTTGAGGACCAGATTAGATACTCCATTAATGAATTTCAGCATACGAGCTCTTGGATCGACCAGAATCTATGGAGCATACTTTGATAGTCTAGTAAACTCTAGAGCATACTCCTCCGCTATCCCATTGCCCTGTCGTAGGTTCATAAACTCTACCATCTTAGCCTCTCTCAGCTTCCGAGGGAAAAACCTATCCAGGAAAGCTGGGTGGAACTCCTCCCACTCCACCGGTCCTGCTCTCACTGGCTTCCCCTCCTTCCACTCCTCATACCAAACCTGGGATACCCCTTTAAGATGATAGGCAGCCAGGTCAGCACTCTCGGAGGAGCTGACACCCATAATACGGGTAATCTTTCTAATCTCATCTATAAACCCTTGTGGGTCCTCTCCCATCTTGGCTCCATGAAAATATGGAGGGTTCATCTGGGTAAAATCCCGAACCCTAGCAACAGCTGCAGACCCATTTGTTGCTACTGGAACCACCTTCTGGATCACCTGGTTGGTGATTGTTTGAGCTAGCAATTTAATGCCCGCCTGAATTCGGCGGTGGATATGGATTCATCCTAAGGTGCTGCCAGAGCTGATGGGGCAGGTCTGTTGACATTAGCAGCCCTTCTTTTGCTACCACGTCTGGGAGGCATGGTTCACTGAAATGAAACATAGCACAAATTAGAAGGGCATTTCTGGAATTTGGACTTTAATGCACGATAAAGAATATGAACAAAGGGAAATTTTCCTAATAACATCTTGTAGCCTCCATGTCATAAGTGTGGCTCGTTTCACACCCATTAAAAGGACTCTACTCGATGCGGCTTTCAGACATTCCAAGGATACTCTATACCTAGGGCTCTGATACCAAGTTTGTCATGCCCCGAGCCAACATCCTGGGCGTAACACAGTACTTGAAGCCACAAGTGACCCCAAGTCAACCCCTGGTCTATCAGTTACTAGCATTTTGAGTAAACATGCATAACAGAACTTTGAAATAATATCATAAAATATTCATGAGAGGCAAGTCTAAAAACATAAAGTTCAAACAATAGAATAATATTGATAAATTAGAAAATCATGTTTGTCTGAAAGCCATCTAATAGAGAAGTTTCTAGGACAAGCCCCTAGCTAACTCTAAGACTAACTGAAACTAATACATGACTGAAAGAAGGAAAATAGTGCCCTTGGATGATGAGGACTCACACTTCAACTACTACAATGAAGAATCTGAACTGCGGCAACTAACGGTGCTGGGTTTGAGAACCTACAACTGTATCATGAAACGATACAGTATAAAAGTATGCGTTAGTACTTTGAATGTACTGAGTAAGTGGGAGAAACATAACTGAAAATAAAGTCTGAGCTTAAATAACATGCAATGACCAATAGATAAGCTGAATTGAACTACGGATATAATCTGAAATTATCAAGATGACCCTATCTGATGGTAAAGGACATTCCCTAAGTCTGAAACCCTGAGGTTGAGATACTTTATTGAACTAAGTTAAACTGAGGACTAGAACTGAACTGAGCTGCTTATTCTGTGATTGGACTAGATTGACTAGTGGGCGAGTTTGTAACCGACATATAACCACGTGAGCTAGACGTAAAGTCCTATGTATACACCCCACCGGTAGGACTCAATATACCTTGCCAGGGTATAAAGGCATGAACTAAGTGATCACAAAAGTTTGGGGTCAATCAAGCCAAGTAATATTGTAACCTACGCTGGCAACGTAGTTCTGGGAACCTGGGTGCGCTGGAACCCCGACTCGCTTGGTGCTAAGTTCTACTCCCACTGGAAAACCTAAACTGAACTACTAAGCTGATAGCTGAAAATTGGGGTCCAAGACTAGTCAGGGACGTATAACTACATGTACCCTGACAGTCTTATCGGACCAAATTCTGAAACTAGGTTCTAGACTGGTCAGAGTTGCTTATCTGGAAGCGTCGTGACCTTCTAAGAACAAGCTATAACTGAACTGGGGTCCTGGGGATGGTTAGAGATATATACTAGAATGTCATGACCGCCTAAAGGACCAAAAACTGTAAATCTAAGTCTGGTTCTGATAACAGAGAGGCACCACTAACACATCGAAATAATACTGAAGTCAAAATGATCAGTTGAAAATTTTCTTAATATCACTAAGGATTCTAGCATTCTAACTGAGACTAAGCCGATATGATTCTGGAGAGATTCTAGTTCAAACTAGTCTCGACTACTAGCAGCTAATAGAGAATTCAACTTATCCTAACAGTATGGGAATTTCATAATATAGAGAAATTCAAGAATTATAGGTACTTCATTCAACGAACTAAAGTCATTCTGATTCATGGGGTATTTACCCAACATATATGTGTAGAAAGAAATTCTAGGAATTCAGCCCAAAGCATTCTTCATTCACTAGAGAGAATTTAACAAGAAAAATCATTACTCGAAAAATTAGGGCTTAAACTCACTTTTTGTATGAACACCGACAATTTGATAAGGAATTTATGGGGATCATATGTACAATAAACATGAACATCGTTCTAAGTGAAATCAACGAAGATAAACATGAATACTCTTCATATTTGAAAGCTCAGGGCTTAAAACTGATAGAAGAAATTGAGGAGGATTTTTGGGACTCAAGGGAAGAACAATACCCTTGCTAAATCCCCACACACCTGGTGAAGAAACCTAGAGAATTTTCTTGAGAATCAAAGAGAAAAGTTCATCCCTAGCCCTTGCTCTGAAATACTCTGAGAGAGAATTCTATAATGTTTCTCTGAGGGTTAACGTGAGAATGAGGGAGGAACCTTCCAAAACCTCTAATAAGTCTGAAATTAGGTCCAAAATGACCTAGTTTAAAGTTTGGGTGAATGGGAATTTACTAAATAGTCCTTAGAAGTTCGCTGGGAAAAACTGTCAGGTGCCCCTAACGAGTGACCTAACGAGTCGTGGTGACTGACCACGACTCATGGTCACTCCCGATAGGTACACTTCTTGGGATCCATAGTAGATCACCATGAGGGACCCAACGAGTAATTATCTATGACCACGACTCGTGGTCACCAGTCGTGGACCACATTATCTCATTCCTGAGATTTTATGCTAAGTCCCATAACGAGCTACTTAACAAGTCATTGCCAGAGGTGACAACTCGTTTCACCCACTCTTCGAGTACACTGGTCAACTAAAACATTCCCAACTCAGGCCTGACCACGAGTAACTTAACGGGTCGTGGTCAGTGATCACGACTCGTGACGTCCCTCGTTAGGTACATTGCCTGCCTCCTTTACATTAATCAGCCTTCTCCTCATGGCTCACCTAATGAGTCGTAAGGTTACTTGACGACTCGTCAGGTGGGCCATCCTGCAAAAATTCTGCAGTTTTCCAAATTTCTTGCTTTATTCCCTGAATTGGATTTTGAGTTTCCGGGGTGTTACAATATCTCTCCCTTGTAAACATTCATCCTCAAATGTTAGAAAACACACAAGAATCAGAAAATAACAATCAAAACCTTCAAATACTGCTCATTTAACTCCAAAACTGTCAAAATGACTCTCTCCGTTTCAAAATACATATCTGAACTTAGTTTACTTATCATACATATATTCAAAAACATAAAAGAGACTTTAACATCTGAACTAATTCATGAAAACCAAATTGAGTTCTAGGTTCATAGCTAATATGTCAAGTTGTACTGGAGCCGGTAGGGAACCAGTGCAGGTATTTTGCCATCATATCTGCTTCGGCCTCCCACATAGCTCCCTCAACATGCTGATTTCTCCATAAGACTTTGACTAAAACTATTTCTTTGTTTCTCAACTTACGCACCTGATGGTTAAGGATGTGGACTGGTACTTCCTTGTATGAGAGACTATCTTTTATCCCTACACTGTCCAATGGCACAACTGAGGTAGGATCTCCGATGCACTTCTTCAAAAGTGACACATGGAAAACTGGATGCACAGCTGCTAGTTCTGAAGGTAACTCTAGCTCATAAGCTACCTTGCCGATACACCTCAAAATTCTATAAGGTCCCACATACTTCGAACTAAGCTTCCCTTTCTTTCCAAACCTCATCACCCCTTTAATGCGTAAAATTTTTAGGTACACCCAGTCATCAACTGCAAACTCCAACTCTCTTCTCCGCACATTGACATAAGATTTCTGGCAGCTCCGAGCTATTCTCAACCTCTCTCGAACGAGCTGAATTTTTTGCATTGCCTCTTGAACCGACTCTGTCCCTATAAAGTTGGCTTCACCAACTTCAAACCACTCTATAGGAGTACATCTTCTACCATACAATGCTTCAAATGGGGCCATCTGGATGCTAGAATGGTAGATGTTGTTGTACGCAAACTCGATAAGACGCAAGTGGTCATCCCAATTACCCTTAAAATCGATCGCACATGCTCTTAGCATATCTTATAGGGTCTAAATAGTCCGCTTAGCTTTCCCATCTATCTGTGGGTGAAAAGCTGTACTGAGCGCCAAGTCCCTTCTGAAAAGACTTCCAGAAATGGGAGGTGAACTGGGTACCCCTGCTGAAATAATAGCCAATGGCACCCCATAAACTCTAACTAGCTCCTGGATATAAAGTTTAGCATAATCCTCAGCTGAATTTGTGGTTTTGACTGGGAGGAAATGTGTTGACTTAGTCATTCGGTCTATTATTACCTAGATTGTGTTATGTTGTCGACGAGTCCGAGGTAGACTAATAATGAAGTCCATATTTACTTCTTCCCAATTCCAGGTCGGTATGCTGATATCCTGGGTCATACCTCCTGGTCTCTAGTGTTCTACCTTGACCTGCTAACAGTTTGGGCACTTAGCTACAAATTCAGCAATGTCTCTCTTCATTCCATTCCACCAGTAAATATCCTACAAATAGCGGTACATTTTGGTAGCACCGGGGTGAATGGTGTATCTTGAGTTGTGTGCCTTAGCCAGTATCTGTTGTCTCAACTATCCAACATCCGGCACGCACAATCTGCCCTGGTAGCGAAGCACCCCATCTCCCCCTTGGGAGAAAGCCTCAACCTCCTTTTTGAGGACTGCTTCTTTATGTTTAAGTAGAAGTGCATCTTCATCTTGTCTGGGCTTAACTTATACTACCAAGGATGAATCCGACCCTCTTTTCATAACCACGCCACGTTCAGCTGAATCCACCAACTGCACCCCTAATCGAGCTAGCCTGTGAACTTCTTTCGCTTGCTCCCTCTTTCCTTCCTCAATATGAGCTACACTTCCCATAGACCACTTGCATAGGGCATCATCCACCACACTGGCCTTACCTGGGTGATACAGCACATTCATGTCATAATCCTTTAGCAATTCCAACCACCTTCTCCGACGTAAGTTTAAGTCCTTCTGGCTGAACACATATTAAAGGCTCTTGTGACCTGTGAACATATCCACGTGAGAACCGTACAAGTAGTGTCTCCATATTTTTAACGCGAATACCACCGCTGCCAACTCCAAGTCGTTAGATGGATAATTCTTCTCATGGACTTTGAGCTGTCTAGAGGCATAAGCTATCACTTTGCCTCGCTGCATCAAAATGCAACCAGGTCCAACTCTGGAGGCGTCACAATACACAACTAACCCATCTGATCCTTCCGGTAAGGTTAACACTTGAGCGGTAGTAAGTCGAGTCTTCAACTCCTGGAAACTCTTCTTACACTCATCTGACCACTGGAATTCCACCTTCTTCTGAGTTAATTTGGCCATAAGAGAGGCTATGGAGGAGAAACCTTCCATAAACCATCGGTAATAACCATCTAAGCCCAGAAAACTCCTAATTTCAGTACGAGAGGTAGGTCTGGGCAAATCCTTCACTGTTGCTATCTTATGAGGATCCATTTGTATCACTTCGCCTGAGACCACATGACCCAAGAACGTCACAACCTTTAACCAGAATTCACACTTGCTGAACTTGGCAAACAACTGGCGGTCCCTGAGTGTTTGTAGCACTATCCTCAGGTGATCTGCATGATCTTCCTCATTTCTGGAGTATACCAGAATGTCTTCGATAAATACGATGACGAACATATCTATGTACTGCTTAAAGACCCTATTCATCAAATCACAGAAGGCTGCAGGGATGTTTGTGAGTCCAAAGGATATCACCACAAACTCATAATGATCATACCGAGTTTTGAATGTTGTTTTCGATATGTCACACTCTCTTACCCTTAACTGATGGTATCCTAGCTTGAGATTGATCTTGGAGAAACAGCTGGCTCCCTGAAGCTGGTCGAACAGGTCATCAATTTTAGGTAAGGTATATCTATTCTTGACTGTGACTTTGTTCAGCTGACGATAATCTATGCACATTATGACGGCACCATCTTTCTTATGCACGAATAGTACTAGAGCACCCCAGGGAGAGATGTTGGGTCTGATAAAACCCTTGTCTAGAAGATCTTTCAGCTGCTCCTTCAACTCCTTAAGCTTAGGTTGAGCCATTCTGTAAGGAGGGATAGAGATGGGATGAGTATCTGGGAGGAAAACTATTCCAAAGTCTATTTCCTATTCAGGGGGAACTTTGGGAAGATCCTCAGGAAATACATCTGGGAACTCGCTGACAACTATAACTGACATAATGGTTGGGGTCTCCGAGTTGAAATTCTTGACCCAAACCAAATGATATAAAAATCCTTTGGAAATGAGTTTCTGGGCCTTAAGGTAGGAAATAAACCTACCCTTAGGCGCTGAAATGTTGCTCGACCATTCTAAAACTGGCTCATTAGGAAACTGGAATTTGACAACTCTAGTTCAGAAATCAACTGAGGCATAGCAGGAGTGTAACCAATCCATGCTGAGAATAAGGTCGAAGTCGACCATGTCTAGCTCCATGAGATCAACTTGAATTACTTTGTTCAGGATGGAAACTGGGCAATTTCTATACACCCGGCTAGCTCTAACTGACTCGCCAACTGGGTAGAGACTAAGAATGGTTCTGAGAGAACCTCTGGACTTATACTGAGCTAAACTGCTATATACGGAGTTACGAACGAAAGAGTAGCTCCTGGATCTAAGATGGCATATACGTTTAGATGGAAGAGACGTAACATACCAGTAACTACATCAAGTGAGCTTTCCTGATCTTGACGAGAAGATAGAGCATAGAAATGATTTTGGTGTTTACCGCCATCTGTACCTTCTGTGTTAGCCTACTAGGCTATTCGACCTGCTAGAGTTGATGATGTGTTAGATTGTGATCTCCCTCGCCCCGCTGATGGGCACTCCCTAAGCCTGTGTCAAAGTTGTCCACACCCAAAGCATCCCTCTCGTCCCTGAAGGCATTCTCCTGGGTGATTCCTACCACACATGGGACAAGATGGATACTTGTTTCTAGAACTGAAACTCTGTGGCTGAGAGCCAAATGCTCCGCCCCTCCGATCCTGGCGGGATCGAAAGGTTAGGTCGCTAGCTGAGCTGTGTGCTGGGACTCTCTATTGTTGTTGCAGTTGCAGGAACCTACTACTGCCAGATTTCTGATGGCCACAGTCTGAATGACCAGTTCTTGCCCACTTTTTCTTACCTCCATATCTTTTAGCTTCTCTGCCTCGATCTGCTGGGCATAAACAATTAGGCTAGAGAGGTCCATATCCTTGATCAGCATTGCGGTCCTGCACTCCTTGAGGACCAGATTAGATACTCCATTAATGAATTTCAGCATACGAGCTCTTGGATCGACCAGAATCTCTAGAGCATACTTTGATAGTCTAGTAAACTTCAGAGCATACTCCTTCGGTGTCCGATTTCCCTGCCATAGGTTTATAAACTCTGCCATCTTACCCTCCCTCAACTCCCGAGGGATAAAAATATCCAGGAAAGCTGTGTGGAACTCCTCCCACCCACCAGTCCTACTCTCACTGTCTGCCCCTCCTTCCACTGCTCATACCAAACTTGGGCTACCCCTTTAAGCTGATACGCAGCCAGGTCAGCACCCTCGGAGGAGCTGACACCCATAATACGGCTAATCTTTCTAATCTCATCTATAAACCCTTGCGGGTCCTCTCCCATCTTGGCTCCATGAAAATATGGAGGGTTCATCTGGGTAAAATCCCGAACCCTAGCAACAGCTGCAGACCTATTTGTTGCTACTGGAACCACCTTCTGGATCACCTGGTTGGTGATTGTTTGAGCTAGCAATTGAATGGCTACCGGATCTGATGGGGCAGGTCTGTTGACATTAGCAACCCTTCTTCCATTACCACGTCTGGGGGCATGGTTCACAGAAATGAAACAGAGCACGAATTGGAAGGGCATTTCTGGAATTTGGACTTTAACGCACGATAAAGAATATGAACAAAGGGGAATTTTCCTAATAACATATCGTATCCTCCTCTTCATAAGTGTGGCTCGCTTCACACCCATGAAAAGTACTCTACTC
>JACEIK010017725.1:0-11813 GCA_018107945.1 Datura stramonium
CTTGTTTATCTACTTTTATGTGTACATTCTCATGTAGTTTTTATGTAAATGTGGAATTATACTAACCAACATGATTAGTTATTGTTTTTGCAGTTAGAATGAATTTCGGGAACTAATCTACAAGTTGGTGAAGTAGAGGAATGGACTCGGAAGAAAAACTAGGAAGTTGAAAAGAAAATGTTAAAAAACTGATGCTCCATGACAGGGCCGTGTCACGCCATCATCGCGGAGACATTCTACCTATAGTGGAATTTGGGTGGAATTCCAGTGAAGGTGCGCGATGGCACCGTGTCACGGAGCCCATGCTCCGCATTCACTTCAGTGACACGGTGGGAGGATTTAGTTGCTCACCTGGAATTCCAGTAAAGGTGCGCATTGCCTCCGTGGCACGGAGCTGAGTCTCTATGATACCCTCCGTGCCATGCTGAAGATAATTATCCGGCACCCCAAGTTCCAGTGAAGGTCCGTGTCAAGGCCGTGGCACGGAGCTGATGCTCCGCGATACCCTCCATGCCACGTTGCTAGTTTCTTCTGAGAAATTTCCCACTTTTATAAATAGCACACTTATGTTTTATTTTAAGATATCTGACATTTTCAAGCTAAGAACGTGGGTATCAGGCAATTGAGCTGAAGAAGTTCTTTGGTTAATTTTCTTTCATTTCTCTTCAATTTCAATTGCTTGTATGATTTCTACTTGTTTGAACATGTTTAATCATCAAATGAGTGGCTACTTCACCTTTAGCTGAGGTTGAGGATGATTGTAGTAATATGTAATTGATGTTCTTTCAGTTTTTACCTTCTCTGCAACGGTTGTTCTACTAATTCTTGTTTGCACTACATTAATGATTGGCCATTGTTAATGTAAATCCTAGAATTCCAGTGTTAATTCCGAAAGGAAGATTAATTGGATAAATGTGAATTGGTAGGATATGATCTTGTCTTGGTTGCAAAATTAAGAGATGATTCACATTAAGAATAGAAATATATCTGTAATGTCATATTTGGTCACCTATGGAATTTGTTGTGTATTGCTATAATATGAAGTGTTTGCATCACGGAAATGTGAATGTAAGTCTGTGATTCTTTAATTAGGAGAGGAGATCTAAAGACCCAATCCATTGGTTAATAATTCTGACAAAAAACCAAAGAAAGTGTTGACTGAAATTTGTGATGATTACATATGTGCATGTTTCCTTAACCTTAGCTTATTAGTGCTATTACTGATTATAGTGCCAAATCTTCTTGCCAAAGTTACATTAACTAATTTCTTAAAAATCATCATTTGTTCTATTTGTTTACTTGTATAAAATTGTGTATACTAAACATAGCGAAAAGTACTATAACATTACGGTCCTTGTGGGTTCGATGCGGCAGAAATAAAAGCCACTTTATTACTTATACGACCACGTGCGTGGTTGGGAGTGAACAAGATTTTAGCGCCGATGCGGGGACTGGCAATTGGTTCTTTAATTTTCTTAGTGTTAGATTACAAGTTCGATACTGTTGTTTGTCACGGATGACTACACGCAAGTGCACATGGTCGAACAAATGTAAAATGGCTCAAAAGTAAGCCAAGTAATGATCCACGGGGGCTGGACTACGGGGAAAAATCACCTCAAGTGTCAGTACTTTAACTTTAAAAATGAAGACAACAGTGTGAAGAAAAGATTTTATATTTGTGAATAATTTTATACTAAGCTAAATAAATATACAAGTGAGTCGAACTATGAATAAGCATGGCGATTAGAAAGAACATGTAAAGAAATTAATTATGACACAACATGGTTTATCTTTTCTCAGGTTGCTAGTGGAACTTATGCCTATGGATAAAACTCTCGTATTTAACCCAACTTAGAATCATGAACACAAACCTACATTTACGTGATAAGAAGCAATTCATGTTCTAGCCATAGAAACCGATTCACACTTGACTAATACGACTTTCATGTATATTTCTATCCACAAAGGTAAATCAATTCTCAATTTTCCCAAACAAAGAACAGATCATATCCTATTAATTCCACCAACTTTCCAGTTTCGTGCTCTCTTGAGTGAAACCGGACTTTGGATTACATTAACATTGGCCGGATATCAAATACGGTAAGAACAAGAATTAATAGAACAACCATGAAGAAAGATGGAAAAGCAGATGTTCAACAGTACATTTCAATACAATTGTTGTTCTAACCTCGGCAAAGTGAAATTAGCCACTCATTTGTGGATTAAACATCGTTAAATGAGTGTAAATCATACAAACAATTGAAAAGAAAGGAGAAAGGGATAGAGAAAACCCTAAGAATTTTCGTCCTCTCAAGTGCACACGTAACCCGTTCTTGCTCCACCAAGTCGGAATAATTAAAAATGAACCTAAGTGTTCTATTTATACTGGTGAGAATTTCCCGGAATTACAAGCAACGTGTCACAGGTGCATCATGAACCTTGCCTCCGTGACCGGTGCAAGCGTGGAAGCTCTGCGGAATTTAGCCGTCCGGAGTAATTGTCCCCAACGTGGAAGCCACAGCTGTACGGAGCATGCCCGGCGGTGCCCACGGTGCAAACCGCACCTTCTCTGGAATGTCAAGATCCATGAAATTAATTCCAACGTGCCACGGCACGATCGCGGAACTTCTGCGGAAATTCTTGAAATTATATCTCCCCAGGCAGGAATGCAACCGCGATGGCAGCGTGTCACGGCTCCATCGCCCCGAGCCTCTTTATTTCTTGCTTCTCTTGGCGCTTCCTTGCTAAGCTCGAGTCCATCTCCGATTCCTCCCAACATGCATCTTAGCTCCATAAAAAGTATGTTTTTCCTGCAAAACAACGCTAATCATGTTGGTTAGTATAAATTCACACTTTCCTACAATTTTACATGAGAATGTACAAACATTGTTGGATAAACAAGGCAAAAACGATGTATTTGGGTATCACTTGGGCATATAAATATGCCCCGGATCTCTACACTTAAAATCTTGTTCGTCCTCGAACAATACTCTTACCTCATGCCCAATTGACATCCCATCATGGCTACTTTGACGACAATCCTAGTTACGGTTATACCCGTTATTTACATACAAATCATCAAGAAAACATGCATGGTATCATCATTACAATGACATTAAACATATCAGGACCTCCTAGACATCACAAATCGACTCTCGATATCGGCAAACTCATGCACATTAGCTGACCTAGATATCCGACACGAATTTATTCTTTCGTCAAACATGTGCCCTCACAACATAAGAGAGTTTCCCCTGTTTTAATCATATGGACTCTAAAACAATTCATGCTTGGGGTATAAACACACACAATTTCGCTCTCTCTCCCCAAAAAGAATTCACATGCATTGTGTCATAGACCATAAGCTTGCCTCTAGTGTTTACTCCACTAATATAAGGACGCGTGATGTAGGATCACGTAGGACTTAACAGGTATGTCTTAGCTACGGAACTAGTATATCTTGGGCTAACCAATAATAGTAACTAGCATCATGCTTCTTTTTCCATACATCCCTCCACAATCTAAGCATAATTTCTTCCTTCCTCCTCCACACCTTGAAGTCTTTCTTTATTTTTGTCCCCACTTCTTTAAGCACACCACACGCCATACTAAACAACACAGATTAGTTGCATGCACTTCATTTCTTTAAATGCGGCGATTGCCTTTGTACTCTCTTTTTTTTTTTTTTTTTTACTTTCATGTACTCCTTTTTCCTCTCTTTATTTTCTTTTCACCATTACTCTTACATTGTGGGAAAATTATTTTTTTCTTGAGCGCTTAAGAGCTTTGGATTAGGTTTGGACACCGAAAAAGAAAAGGGTTAAACTGAGTTTCACACCTTTGACAAAGAAAAAAATATGGGCTAAAGGCTGATAGGCTAAGCAAGTTTGAACAAGATGAGTATGAAAAAAGAAAAAAAACTTTAGGCTAAACAAAAAGCCTACATCCTTTCTACACTACACTTCCTTCATTTCGTTTCGTATACACCAGGCAAGTTCTGAACATTCCACAATAGCATGGAATAAGCGAGACACAAGCTATACGTTCATTGCACATGCTCAACTCAAGACATATTCACGAGACTCTTTAATCAGCTAATTACGAATTCAAAATTAAGCCTTAATCACCCGAATCGGGTGCATTGGCCTAAGTGTCTCACATATGTACAAAACTTGCATGCTTTCATATGAATCACCTTTGCATTCTAAACATCATGTACAACACGCAACAAGAATTTCGTAGCCATAGAGTAGCAACATGCATGGGATACAACCAAACAAACCAAAAATTGAAAAATAAAAAGCTACTCCTATCATTGCATTTCCCTTAAGGCAGTGCGTCATCCATCCATCATAGGGAACGGTCACTATTTGACTTCGGTTCAATAGGACTCTTCTCGATAAAAGAACCGAAAACAAACTCCGAGAAACCCAATGCTAAAAATAATTAACGAAAATTTTAAAAATATCGAATATTTCGATAAAACTATTTACACACATTTGGCTAACAACATTCAACAGCACACACAGATTCACAAAGATATTTACAATACGAAACATACACACAAAAATAGGGTCACAACATTTTCAAACATGACAACAGAACATGCATATACATACAAATCAAGACGAAAACTGACACCACCCTAACTGCTCCCACCCTACACTTAAACAGGAACACTTGTCCCCGAGTGTTCATACATTCCAACAAAACACAAAAGTGGGTGGTGAAACTCCCTGATCAATGAAAGAATTCCACTTCTTCATCAGGTGCTGCTGCCTCGTCTCCCATGTCTGAATCTCCCGTCTTCCTCCTCCGACTCAATGTCGAAATCCTGTAAACGTCTCCTCATCGGTGGGGACATCTTCATCCACGGGCTCCTGGCCCAGGCCCTGACATAGAGCCCTGGCGTTTACGCCGAAAGGGTAATCTAGGTCGAGCTGCCACAACTCATCCTCCGTTGTAGTCTCCCACCTATGCGCAGGCTAGACATCTGCATCCAAAACATGCGGGCCATATTCTGGTCATCCCGAGCATGTGGCTCGGCTAGTGTAGACGGCCATGGTGGTGTTAGGTGCCTTAGTCTTTGTGGCGTCTATGACACGCCTCTCCATCTGCCGGGATATAGTCGGGGCCTCTTCCTCTACATCAGGGCCCCTCAGAGCGTGTTGGTGTGAGACGCCAAATCCCATTTTTGTGCCCTTGATGCAAGCGGAGCTCTGTTCATGGCGGATATGATCCCGCCCCGACATTTATCTCCAGCCCTTTCATCGGGCATACACCATTTATCTGCGATCCCAGGTGACATCTGTCATGTGCACCCCCGAATCAAACGGGAACAAAGCTATCTTGACCATATCGGCTTCCACTGTTCATCATCGTGAGTAGGGCAAATGTCGATGGTAGACCCTCTCCTTATGTCTGCTCAGTCTTTGTCGAGCCCAGGCTCTACATAATGTGCGTCTGATATCCGCATAAGGTGGAGTAATGTTCAGGATTTGCCGGGCTGCATGGGCGTCGTGTCCCACGCCCCCGATATATTCGAGGTGGTGAGGCTCAAAGGTGACAGCACGCTATCTTTTTGGTGTGGCTAGCAGTGTCGGGTTCCCGATTGGCGTGAACTTCCCGATCAAGTGCAGATTGCACTCCTTGGGCTCTTCAAAGATGAAGTTCAACCCGACGGTGTCCATCTGTTGCACAATTAGAAATTCTGAGCAAGTGGCTCCCTTGCGATGCGCTCCTCGGGGGAAGTATTTGGTCTCTTTGTGTTTGGCGGCACCATTCTTCCCCTCGTCGGTCACCCATCGGGTTCCGTATTGACGGCGTTGGCCGCGCTGAACTGCTGGTGCTTCTTTAGGGCTTCTTGTTGATCTACTCCTCTTTCTCGGCGCCGATGTAGATGCGCCCTTTCCTTTGTCTTGTCAACATCGTTCATGTCAAATCGCGAGACAGTCCCCGATGTCGATCCAATTTAAAAATAGCAACTTCGACTAAGGTTGGTTAGGCTAGCCACCCCACACTTAGTTTTCAGCCACCGGTACGAGGCGTTACGGCAGAGCATTATTTATTTTATTATTTACAAAAACAAGAAACCAAAAACAACAGAAACAACGAAAATGCCTCGTGCATTCGGCGGATTCGACAGTATACCCTCTGTGTACTACTCGGGACTTCAAACACACGGCTAATCCCAACATTACCATCGATAACATTTACATCACATAGCACTTGTGAAAAAAATTCTATCAACCCACGACCTAAAGCAATTCCCCAATTTCTATGTGATTCCCCGATAATTTCAAGCAATTTCAACACTTTGTTCCCGAAAATTCTTGGCTACTTTAGCATAATAACGTTAAGCACAAAAGAATTCATACCCAACATTTACAACCCAACAATTTTCACATTTCAACCTCAATTCAATTTCTTCCTATTCTGGCAACCTTAGCTACAATTTCTACACAACAAAATTCGATCAAACATGTAATTATCGCGTTCATATATAAATACAACAATACTACGAACATCAATCAACCATAACTTAATTAAATTATTTGATTTGGTGTATTAACATGAGTAGTTCTTGTTTTTGTAAGTTTACAATTATAATTTCGATGAGAATTGAGATGAAGTTAGAAAACATACCTTGACCCGATGATATGAAGAAAAGTTGAAGAAAACTCGTGCCTAGGTCCGTGCCACGTTGGGGAAGGGGGAAATTTTGGGTGTTTGTCGCGGAGGGGGATGGGACATGGGAAGAATGAGGCAGGCAATTTTAGTGTTAAAGGGGATTTTGAGCGGGTTGCCGATGACCCGGTGTGACCAGCCCGCGAATAACACTTCAATGTGTCACGGAGGAGTAGCATGGAGCACCCCCTCCGTGACACGGAAGACCACTCCTTTACGTAGGCATTCTGGAATTTGTAAAAATTCCAGAATTCCCTTCAACGTGTCACGGAGGGTAAGGCGGAGGCCCTCCTCCGTGACACGGAGCCATCGCGCAGGCTCACTGTTTTGCCACTTTTATTTTTATTCTCACCTCGATTTTCCTTGCGATCCTTTGTAATTTTTGCCCTCCGTTCAACCTGAAATTCATCTCACAATACAAAATCGGTTAGAATTCATAGGTTTCAACGCACACAAGAATATATATATATATATATATATATATATATATATTTAATTTATTTTTCACACGTCACATCCACCATAAATCATTAAGCACAAGAATTTTAAAATTTTTCTCACCCCACACTTGCATCATGTTATGTCCCCAAACATCAACAACATTTAAAGGGTGAGAAATACTCCCAGGCCTTTAGGCTAGCCAACGAAGCTTGCTTTCGTTCAAATTTGCAAAGTGGGTATTTCACACACTTTTTCTCTTCCACGCTTGTTAGCTTCCTCCTTCCTGGTACTCGAGACTTCCCCTCCATCATTAACTTTCCACCAAAAACAACAACAAAAGTAAAAAAATGAAAAATAAAATAAAATCAACTCTAACGCAAGAAATTAAATGGTACTTATGGTACCCTTGGGTTGCCTCCCAAGCAGCGCCTAATGTCGCCTTTGACGTTTATTGGCCCTTACGTAAGTGAAGTCATTACGTCCATTAGGCTCGGCAAATTTTTCAGAGTATATGGGACTTGGTCCTCCTCTTGACATTTCTCCATAAGCTCGAAGACTCTATTTCTATGTAAATCAAGCAAACTCAAGGTAGAAAAAGTGCTTCGAGTGAGGTCCAATGCACCTTGGTTCTGAAACTGCAATGCAATTGACCTCCTTACTTGTATACCTCTTCTCCGCATCAACATCTATCTCTCGAGTAGTGTCAAATGGGGTATACTCTATCTCTTCTCCCACTGAACCAATTTCCACATACTTATGAGCTCATCACGGGGACACTCAAGAGGTTCTAAATGTCGGGCTTCATCTGAAATTCACCCTTGTCTTCCTCTTGTAATTCCTCTTGGCTATGCTACAAGCATCACCTGCAATTGATCACAAGCCGGCCTCAGCAATCATCTCCCGGATTAATT
Source organism: Datura stramonium (assembly GCA_018107945.1). Taxonomy (NCBI): domain Eukaryota; kingdom Viridiplantae; phylum Streptophyta; class Magnoliopsida; order Solanales; family Solanaceae; genus Datura; species Datura stramonium. The sequence goes on from JACEIK010017725.1 coordinate 8,040, forward strand.
TAGCGCTCATCCTTTTTAGAGCCTCTGCATTCTCCTCTTCCTGACTTATCAATGTTGCCATTGCCTCCTTCATTGCTTCTGATTCTCAAGGAGTTGTTTCAGCATGTCTTCTAGTCGATCCTGGCGTCCCAAGTCCTCATTTCAACACCTATATTCATCAAAAACAACGAAGGATCATAGTAGGGGCTCGGGGAAGGGAGTATGCATTCGGGCAGCCATCCCAATGTGCATCTTGACCACATATGTTACACGTGTTGCAGTGCTGCCACAAGTGGTGTCCTCTGAAATTTAGAAAAGGTTCGTCAAAATGGTATTCACCATTTAAACCATTTTTGTTCCGCGATGTCATGTCAAGAAGGGTATCCGAAAAAAAATCAAAAAGATTTAAAAAAGAAAATCAAGATACGTTGTCAACACTTATATAAAAATTGTAAACTAACGCCCAGAAAATTTTTTTTACCAATTGCAGTCCTCGGCAAAGGCGCCAAAAACTTGTTCGCGTCGAATGACTACACACAAGTGCACATGGTCGAACTAGTAGTAAGTGGCTCAAGTAAGCCAAGTATCGATCCCACGGGGTTTGGACTACGGGGAAAAATCACCTCAAGTGTCAATTTACTGTAACTCTAAAAATGCAGACAACGATGTAAAGAAAAGTTTTATATTTTGTGAACTAATTTTATACTTAGCTAAAATAAATATACAAGCGAAAATTACGAACTATGAATGTGAGCATGTTGAGGCTAGAAAGAACATGTAAAGAAATTAATTATCGACACAACATGGTTTATGTTTTCTCCGGTTGCTAGTCGGAACTTATGCCTATGGATTAAGTATTTAACCCAACTTAAGAATCATAAACCTTCCACCTACATTTCTATGATAAGAAGCAATTCAATTACAGCCATACGAAAGCAGATTCCACACTTGACTAATACGACTTTCGGGTATATTTCTATCACGAAGGTAAATCAATTCTCAATTTTCCCAAACTAAGAAAAAAGATCATATTATCCTATTAATTCACACGCTTTCAGTTTACCATTGCTCTCAGTGAAATCGGACTTTTTGGATTTACATTAACATTGGCCGAGATATCAATGTAGTAGAGCAGGAGTAATAAGAACAACCATAGAAGAAAAGATGGAAAAAACGGATGATCAACAATTGCATTTCAATACAATTGTTCCTAACCTCAACAAGAAGTGAAATTAGCCACTCATTTTGTGGATTAAACGTTAAATGAGTGTAAATCATACAAACAATTGAAGAAAGGAGAAAGGGATAGAGAAAACCTAAGAATTTTCGTCCTCTCAGCGCACTTTTGTAACCCAATTTCTTGCTCCACCAAGTCGAGAATAATTAAAAATGAACCTAAGTGTTCTATTTATACTGAGTGAGAATTTTTCAGGAATAACAAGCAACGTGTCATGGAGTGCATCAGCGAACCTTTGCCTCCGTGACACGGTCTGCTTTGTGGAAACTCTACGGAATTTAGCCGTCCGAGGTAGTTGTCCCCAACGTGGCACGATATGCAACGCGGAGCATGCCCGAGCGTGCCACGGTGCAAACGCGCACCTTCTGCGGAATGTCAAGATCCATGAAATTAATTCCAACGTGCCACGGCATGATCGTGGACCCTCTCGGGAAATTCTGAAATTATATCTCCCGGAAAAATGCAACCGCGATGGCAGCGTGTCACGGCTCCATCGCGGAGCCTCTTTATTTCTTGCTTCTCTTGGCCGCTTCCTTGTCTGCTTTTGAGAGTCCATCTCCGATTCCTCCCAACATGCATCTTAGCTCCATAAAAAGTATGTTTTCTGCCCAAAACAACGCTAATCATGTTGGTTAGTATAAAATTCACACTTTCCTACAATTTACATGAGAATGTACAAACATTGTTGGAAAAACAAGGCAAAAATGATGTATTTTGAGTATCACTTGGGCATATAAATATGCCCCGGATCAATTTCTGTGTTGTGACTTGATCTTAGCCTTTCTCTTGTAGGTACTAAATTGTTTCTAAACACTAGCAAGGGACAAGGAGTTGGTGGATATGTTGTTAGAACCAGAGAGACAATTTCATCTCTACGAGAGAAAAGGGAAGCTCTAGAAAAGAAGTTGCAATTATTAAGAGCAACTCTGGAGCAACAATAGCAACCACCAATTGTAAGAGCGTTTTAGTGCCGAAGAGATTGCAGCAAGACCAGTCCGCGTGGTGGCAATCCCACATGCAAACAAGGTAACATCCAGCATTCACAAGGTTTGCGGAACCGGGAGGTTTGAACTTAAGTAGAATATGGTGCAGCTATTGCACACCAGCGAACGTTGCAGGTCTCCCTCATGAAGATCCACAACGGCATCTCAAAAACTTCTTGGAGATAAGTGACACATATATAACCGTTGGAGTATCATCTGATTATGTGAGGCTTATATTGTTGGATTCCCCTTGTTGGGAAGCCATGAGATGGTTGAAGGCTGAACCGCCAAATTCTATTACTACTTGGAATGACTGGAAAGGAAGTTTTCGATACGGTTCTTTCTATCGGGAAGACATCCGGAACTAGAAGTCGGTTACAAGCGAAGCGAGAGGGGGTGAGAATTTGTATCGGGCTTGGGAGAGGTTCAAGTTAATGTTAAGAGATTGTCCTCACTATCACCAATCTAATGATGTGTTGGTGCATATATTCATTGAGGCCTTGGAACCGCATACAATGATTTTGTTAGATTCGAGTGGGGGGCGAGCTAAGAGATTGTCCTCACTATCACCAATCTAATGATGTGTTGGTGCATATATTCATTGAGGCCTTGGAACCGCATACAATGATTTTGTTAGATTCAGCAGCTGGGGGGCAGGCATTGGAAAAGACCTACGAAGAGCTTGACACCTTGTTGAACCGTATTTCACAAGGTAATCCGGAATGGAATGCGAATACAACTCGAGGCGGAGCAAAGAAAGTCGCAGGGGTCTTTGAGGTGGATGGATTTACAGCTATCGCTACACAAATAGCTGTGTTGCAAAATCAAATTAACACTCATTTCAGCAGTATAAGCTTGAGCCAGGCACAAGCCCCAGTTAATGTAGTTCATTAGGTATGGTGTGAAGTCTGTGGAAGTAGTGAACACTTAGTTGAGTGTTGTAGTGCAAATCCAGATTCAGTAAATTTTGTTGGAAACGCCCAGAGGAATAGTAATCAGCAGTATGGCAACAGTTACAACCCAAATTGGAGGAATCACCCAAATTTTTCATGGGGGAGTAATAGTCATCAGGGACAGAGTTCAAATCAGGGTGTGCACAGAAATCATGGGGGTCATCACAATTTTCAGTCACAGTTTAGAGGAAATAATGCACCTCCTCAGTCTAGCATTATCGAGGATATTCTCAAAACCATAATAGCTAACCAGGCGCAGATGCAGGCTGATCAAGTAAAATTGACAACTGATATGAAAAATTAGCAGTTAGCTACAAAGGCATTGGAGTATCATTTGGGACGGTTAGATGGAGCCCAAACTACTAGACCGAGGGGAGGATTACCTAGTGATACAGACCCAAATCCTAAGCAGGTGAATGCAATTACTACCCGGAGTGGAAAGCATCTTGGGGAGATGGAACCCGAAAGACCACCTCAGAAATCTGGAGCAACAGAAAAGGATGAAGGAAATGATGATGGGAAGGGGAATGAAAAGGCAGCAGAGATGGAAAGACCATCGCCCCCGTTTCCTCAAAGATTGAAAAAGCACAAGGAGGAAGCATGCTTCAAGAAGTTCATGGAA
>JACEIK010017726.1:0-11812 GCA_018107945.1 Datura stramonium
AATGCTTATGATTATCATGATTTAACTATCCCATGAATCTCATGTATATTATACGATGAGCACTATATATGTTTTGGGAGTAGAATTTAACACCGAGTAGGTTTGGGGCCCAGGTTTTTCCCCGAACCTCAAAACTACGTGAAACCATAGGACATAATGGGACCTCCCTTGAGACTGTTCCCTTTTCCCAAATGGGCCTTTCATGTGTGATATCACTCCTTTCTTGGTTCTACCCTTGGAAAGGTACGAACACCCTCTCGACTAGGGATTTACAAGTAGGGCTCTATGTGTGCTCATATGGGGTATGTCGGTTATAAGAATCTCCCATTGTTCTGCATGTCTTATGCATTATTATGTTTATGTTATTTTGGCTCAAGTGATGAATTATAAAGTTCTCTTACTACTATGGTAATGAATGGATTACGAATGATTTGAAAACCTTGAGTCTTATGTTATCTTATGATATTTATGTTATGAGCATGTTGTCCCACTCTTATGATATCTTATGAGATTTTATGTATCATTTTAAATGTCTATTTTTTCAATTACCTTGCATACTCGGTACATTCCACATATTCATCACATACTCTATTCTGTATCATTTCATGATACAGGCCCCGGTCTTCAGACCCAGCACCGTCAGTATTTCATCTCAGAGTTTAGCATTCAGCTCTTTGGTGAGTCCTCATTCTCCGAGGACTATTTTGATATCAATTGTCTTTTCATGTTCATTTTTATAGACTTGTCGGGTTTGTTGGGGAATTGTCCCATCAACCCATGAGATCTGTTAGAAGCTTTCAGACTATATGTAGTATTTAGTTGTTATGTATGTAATACGTTCCGCTTACCATGTTATGTTATGCTTATGCTTCCTCTATGTTGTTATGTTACATATTCCACTTTATTGATATTGTGTTAGATGTATGTTCATTCCATGGGTCGACTTGGAGTCTCTTGGGGCTCCTTGTCCTGTGCTACGATCTGGGTGTACGTTCTGCTCATGACAAACTTGGTATTAGATCCATAGGATTGAAGTGTCCTAGGGTGTCTGAAAGCCGTGTTAAGTAGAGTCTTTTTCATGAGTGTGAAGCGCGCCACACTTATGACGAAGAGGCTATGAGAAATTTAGGAAATGTTCCCTTATTTCATGATCTATGTCGTACAATGAAATGTCTCCTTATCCTTCTATTTTGTGCTATTCGCAATTGCAGAATCATGGTCCCAGAAGAGTAAATTGTAGAAGCAATGGAATGGAGACAGCTATGAGGATGGAAATGGAAATGGGCACGAGAAGGCCCCACCATTCCAGGAGCACCATGCATCGGAGTCGGTTGCCCATGCTTAGTTTTGGGCAACTATTCAGATGCTCGCGCAGGCCTTGATCGCTCAGGTCAATCAGCAGGCAGTTGCGCATGTTCCTCAAAATGGAAATGCAGCGGTGGCTTGAGGCAGGAATTTCTTGAGAATGAATCCGCCAAAGTTTCTTAGGTCAAAATTAGATGAGGACCCGCATGAATTCATCGATGAGATTCTAAAGATCACCCAAGTCATGGGGCTGAAAAATGGGGAGTGCATTGATTTGGCCTTTATCAGCTGAAAGGGGTTGTGCATATTTGGTTTAAGTAGTGGAAAGATAGTAGGGCAGTGGGAGAAGGCCCTATCGGTTGGGAAGAGTTTCATGCAGCCTTTTTGGATCGGTTCTTCCCTCGTGAGATGAGGGAACTGAAGACGGCCGAGTTTGTAAATCTGAAGCAGGGTGACATGTTGGTTCAAGAGTATGCTTTAGAGTTCACTTGCTTATCCAAGTATGCACCAGAGTTAGTGGCAGACCAGAGGGCTCGGGTGAGCCGATTTGTGCATGGAGTGGTGGACTACCTAGATAAGGACTGTAGGATCGTCGTGTTGCATCAAAACATAGATTTTCCTCTCATAGTGTTGCATGCTCAGCATATGGAGAGAGTGTATCGGAGGAAGAGAGAGGCCAAGAGGGCCAGGAAAGACAATTATGGGATTTCGCAGCCTAGATAGAGGGATGGACAGCGCCAGCAGTCTCATCACAAGTATTTTTCTCCAATACCATCTGGATCATGAGGGGATCGGAGGAGCAAAGCTTTAGATTCGATGGGTCAGGGTAGCATACAAGTAGAGTGCACCTTCCCAGCCTTTGCAAGGTGCGGTAAGAATCACCCAGGGAAGTGCCTAGTTAGGTCAGATGCTTGTTTTGGGTATGGAAAACCAAAACACAGACTCAAGGATTGCCCTTCAGCTAGATCAAGGGGCGGCGGAGCTGTGTGCCAGCCGTTAGTTTAGACCGCTCTAGCAACACGTCCCTCCCAATAGGGCGCTTCGACTAGTTCAGCTAGCGGTCAGTGCTAGAACAGGTTCTATGCCCTTGCGACCCGTCAGGAGCAGGAGACTTCACCATATGTAGTTACTGGTATGTTACGCGTGTTTCACCTTGATGCTTATGCTCTATTAGATACAGGGGCTACCTTGTCTTTTGTGACACCTTATGTTGCTAGTAGCTTTGGAGTCAGTCCCAAAATTCTGTCAGAACAATTCTCAGTCTCTAAAGTTGCCCCATCACAGTATTGCATAAAGTCACCTCCAAAGACCTTGTAGATTTATCCATGACTGACTTTGATATTATTCTCGGTATGTATTGGTTGTATGCATGTTATACTTTGTTTAATTGTAGAACCCGTGCGGTGGAGTTCCGCTTTCTGGGTGAGTCAGTCATGGAGTGGAAGGGTAGTTTTGCCGTGCCTTTAGGTTATTTCATTTCCTATCTTAAGGCCAAGAAGAAGAATTCCAAGGGTTGTGTGTATCATCTAGTTAGGTTTAAGGATGTTGAGTCCGAGGCCCCGACTATCCAGTCAGTTTTGGTAGTGCATGAGTACCTAGAAGTATTCCCTAATTATTTATCGAGTGTTTCTCCTGACAGGGAAATTAATTTTGGTATTAACCTTCTTCCCGACACGAAGCCTATATCTACTCCTCCCTACAAAATGGCTCCAGCCGAGCTAAGGGATTTGAAAGAACAATTGAAGGACCTGTTAGATAAGGGTTTCATCAGAACAAGCAAATCTCCATGGGGTGCACCAGTTTTCTTTGTCCGAAAGAAAGATGGTTCCCTTCGGATGTGCATTGATTATTAGCAATTGAAAAAAGTCACTGTCAAGAACAGGTATCCTCTACCTAGGATTAATGATTTACTTGACCAGCTTCAGGTTTCCAAGTGTTTCTCGAAGATAGATCTTAGATCTGGGTACCATCAGCTCAGAGTTCGGGAAAGCGACATCCCGCAGACATCCTTCAGGACGCGGTATGGTCATTATGAGTTTGTAGTTATGTCTTTTGGACTAAAAAATGCTCCTGCGGCTTTTATGGACTTGATGAACAGGGTGTTCAAGCCACACCTGGATGTGTTCGTGATTGTGTTTATTGATGAAATCCTGATATACCCTCGGAGCAAGGAGGAGCATCCCGCTCATTTGAGAGTAGTGCTGCAGACTCTCAAGGATCGCCAATTATATGCCAAATTCAGCAAGTGCGAGTTTTGGTTGAACTCAGTGGCGTTTTTGGGCCATGTGGTATCAAGTTAGGGTATAAAGGCGGACTCTCAGGAAATAGAAGCGGTGAAGAATTGGCCTAGACCAGTGAATCCTTTGGATATTCAGAGCTTCTTGGGTTTAGCTGGCTACTATTTCGTTGAAGGTTTCTCATCGATTGCAGTACCTTTGACCAAATTGACCTAGAAGAAGGTAAAATTCAATGGTCGGAGGCTTGTAAGAAGAGTTTCCAAGAGTTGAAGACTCGACTTACTTTAGCACTGGTGTTAACCCTACTTGAGGGTACCAATGGGTTCGTGGTGTATTATGATGCTTCAAGGATCGGACTTCGGTGTGTATTGATGCAGCACGGAAAAGTTATAACATATGCCTGTAGATAGCTAAAGGTTGATGAGAAGAAATACCCGACCTATGATCTTGAGTTGGCCGTGATAGTACTCTCCTTGAAGATATGGAGACATTATTTGTATGGGGTCCATGTGGATGTATTTATGGACCATAAGAGCTTACAATATCTGTTTACCCAGAAGGATCTTAATCTTCGGCAAAAGAGGTGGTTGGAGCTTCTCAAGGACTACGATATGAGTGTGCTTTACCATCCAGGTAAGGCCAATGTAGTAGCACATGTACTTAGTAGACTCTCTATAGAGAGTGTGTCCCATGTGGATGAGGGAAAGAAGGAGCTGGTGAAGGATGTGCACCAACTCGCAAGGTTGGGAGTTTGGTTGGTTGACTTGACCGTTGGTGGTGTTGTTCAGAATAGATCAGAATCGTCTTTGGTGACTGATATAAATCTAGATAAGATGAGGACCCAATTTTGGTAAAGTTAAAGGAAGCGATTGCAAATCAGAAGGTAGAGGTCTTCTCCAAAGGGGGAGATGATGTACTTTGGTACCAGGGTCGCTTATGTGTTTTGGAATTTGATGATTTGAGGAGTCAGATGTTGCACGAGGCTCATAGATCCAGGTATTCTATCCATCCAGGTGCCACCAAGATGTACCGTGACTTACATGAAGTCTATTAGTAGAATGGCATGAAGAAGGACATAGCGGAATTTGTAGCTAATTTTCCAAGGCAAGTAAAGTAAAGTTTGAGCATCAGAGACTGGGAGTGGGAAGAAATCAATATGGACTTCATCACAGGGTTACCTCGCACTCGTCGACAATAAGACTCCATCTGGGTTGTAGTAGACAGGTTGACCAAGGCCGCTCATTGTCTACCGATCAAAACCATAGATTCGGTGGAGGATTATGCCAAACTATATATCCGAGAGCTAGTTTGAATGCATTGAGTGCCTTTGTCCATCAATCAGACAGAGGTACTCAATCTACCTCTCATTTTCGGAGGTCGTTTCAAAAAGGACATGGTAATTAGGTTAAGCTCAGCATAACATTTCACTCGCAAACAGATGGTCAAGCAGAGCGAAAAAATAAGACTCTCGAGGACATGCTGAGAGCATGCGTGATTGACTTCAAAGGTAGTTGGGATGATCATTTGCCTCTTATCGAGTTCACATACAATAACAACTACCATTCCAGTATTCACATGGCTTCGTTTGAGGCTCTCCATGGGAGGAGATGTAAATCTCCCATTGGTTGGTTCGAAGTGGGAAAGTTGTAAAAATAGGACCAAATTCGGTCCATGAGGCTATATAAAAGGTTTAGCTCATATTGGACAGGTTGAAAACAGCTCAAATTCGTCAAAAGTCCTATGCCGATGAGACAAGGTGGGAGATTGAGTTCGAAGTGGATGATTGGGTGTTTTTGAAGGTATCTCCCATAAAGCAAGTGATGCGGTTTGTGAAGAAAGGAAAAGTCAGCCCTCGTTATGTTGGTTCCTACCGAATTGTGAAATGGGTTGGCAAGGTGTCATATGAATTAGAGTTGCCTTCAGAGTTAGCTTCCGTTCGTCCTATATTCCATGTATCGCTATTAAAGAAGTGTTTAGACGACCCAACTTTAATTGTTCCGGTGGACAGTATTGGTGTGAAAGACAGCCTTAGTTATGAGGAGGTTCCTGTAGAAATACTGGATCGTCACGTTTGAAGGCTAAGGAACAAGGAAGTAACTTCAGTCAAGGTTTTATGGAGGAATCAGCAGGTTGAAGGAGCTACGTGGGAAGCCGAAGCAGATATGATGGCTAAATACCCACATTTATTCTCTACCGGCTCAGTTCCAGCTTGAGGTATCAGTTTTGCTCTCAAACTCTATTTAGTTTTCATATTCATTTCATGTGCCCAAGTTTCTTTTGTGTATATGGATATATGTATGATTCGTGAAATCAGTTCAACTATATAGTTTAAATCAGATATAGTCATTCCGTTAGTTTTTAGCTTAAATGATCAGTATTTGAAAACGATGATTGCATTTATATGCTTTTCTGTATGATTTTCAATATTCGAGGATGAATGTTCCCAAGGGGGAGATATTGTTATACCCCGGAAGCCCAAAGATCAGACTCGCGAGTTGAAATGGAGAAAATTAAAAAGTTTGCACCAAGTCATAGAACAAGTCATTATGTAACCCGTGGGGAGGACCACGAGTCGTGAGGTGACTCATGGTAAGGGCTGGCTTGAGTTAGAGGAATTGTTGAAGGGAGTCATCACGGGCATGACCACAAGTCGTGGTCAGGCCCACGACTCATCATGTCACATGTGGCCAAGGAATTTAAAAAGGGGGAAAATGTGAGGCAGTTCTCCTAACAGATAGGTTCCACTAATCATGGTCAGTCACCACAATTCGTTGGGTGGTCGTGGTCATCAGGAAGATAATGATTTAGGGTTGAGGCAGTGGAAGCGACGAAAGGTGACCACAAGTTGTGTCGTCGGAAATGAGTCGTGGGATGGCCCGTTACAAGTTCCAGGCGAAATTTGGCAGTGTACCCAACGACCAAAGTAAGGACTCGTTCAAGGTGGCAACAACTCGTTAGGTCCCTTGTGGAGACTGACGAGCAGTTATTTTCTATGAAGTTTTTAAAGGTATTTTAGTCATTCCTATGCTCTAAGTCCTATACTACGTCGCTTTAAGTTATTTTCAGAGTGTATTAAGATAGGTTGAGTCATTCTAACCTATTCAATACCCATGCATGCATGTTAGAGAGAGTTAGAGAGGAGATCAAGTCGTAGCCCTTCCAATTCTTTTGAAATTCTTCTTGGACAATAAGGAAAGCGTAAGAATCAGCTATAATCAGGTATGTAGGGTTACGACTGGGTGTTTTCATTCACACCCATGCCCAATCTCTCTTAATTAATCAAGTTTTGTTTTATAATCTTATGGAGTTTTATCCTAAGTCTTATGAAATTCTAAAGATCTATCCATTGGTTATTGCTTCTCATGTTTTATGTCATATTTTATGAATCATGATAAGTTTTTTTGTCATGCCCCACCTTGGGAGGCATGACTGGCACCTGGTGCCCTACTAAGATTTGAACTGACTTAACTAGGCCTATGCACTCCTGGTGCAGGCTTACTCCCCAAATCAAGGAAACAACGGGTGACAAGACCACCATGATGTCTAGTTATGACTGTAAAGTAAATCCAGTGCTAAGCTAAACTATGGACGACAAGGCCGCTAACTGATAGCTAAACAAGGCTGCCAACATGTAAACTAAAACACATATGGGCCCCACACGGCCACCAATAGTTAAATACAGGGAAAGAGAAACAATCTGCAAGCCTCTAGGATTAATATAATGGTCAGGATAGGGCCCCGACCTACCCAAAACTGTACAATAAAAAGAAGTAAACCTTCTATCTACAAGCTCTAGAGGAAAGGAGCCGACATTTCAAACAATCCTAGATGAAGGCTAAGAGGGACCAGCTCCTCGTCTATCTGCACCTGCAGGCAAGTAATGCAGCGCCCCAAGGACGGGCGTTAGTACAATATGTACCGAATATGTAAGGCAATAACTGAAATTGAATGAAGAAAACATAAAAAATAAAGCTGAAAGTAACTGAGTGAAAGAGATGGAAATATAACCTAGATACTTACTTTCTTGCCACCTAGTCTATCAATAAATAATGCAACAAAGAACTTACCTGGCCCCTATAAGCCGGAAGGTACAACCAGCACAAAATAACCCACTCGGGGACCCCATAAGCTCTGGTGGGTACACTTCATTCTATGTACCCCTAATACGGTCATGCTGAGTCATCTAATAACTGTAGCCGTCCTACCAGTCCCCTAGGTCTGTAATTGAGCCTGCTCGGCCCCTGACTGTAGCTGTGTCTGAGTCTAGTGGACTCTTGATATTTGCACCTCGGGCACCAGGCTCGATGGGGGTGTGGTGCCGATATGACATATAATAGTCCAGCCATGGAATGGACCACATGAGGAGCTGGGACCCCATCTTCGACCCTCTTGGACGGCATACCACTCCGTGGAGCGACGTCATCTCGCCCCTAACGGGCGTCGACACAGCTAGTAACACTGGGTTAGTCATGGAGGGATATACAGGGAGAGTCAAATCCCAAGATAAATGTAGAATACTGATCTCGGCTAATAAAAACAACTGATCATGATTAATATACTTCTAATTTTCCTACTGGGATTTAAACGGAGTCATAATACTAAAGAAACTAACTTGCCGAAGGGATTCTCCTTAACATACTTGGATTGATGATTTCTGCTTAACTGGCGAGTATTAGATTCGTATTCAATAGCTTTTCTCAATTGAAATCATACTACTGGGAAAATGAATCTAGTTTCAGTACTAAATTAGGAAAAAACGATAACATTATATATAAATATTAACTATATTTCAACATAATGGAAAGCGGTCAAAAATGCGTAATTTCTCGAAAGTACGGAAGGGAGAAATACTTACTTGAAGCCTGTGATCGTATCGAAACTAGTTTGGAGAAATTTCAACAACTTTAGCTCGGCAGGGTTACAATTTGCTGGGTGAATTTCGTGAAAATAACTCCGTAGTAAGGCTCCCTGCAGCCTTAAACTTCAATACCTGAAGTTAATTTGAATTTGGACAGCGTTTCGTAGCATAAACGGGCAAAAATTATTTGATTTCTTCGTGGGTTACCTTCTCTGTCCATGGCTAACATATGAGAAATGAAATGAAATAAAGAGAAAGGGTTTATATAGGTGAGGCCGGTGGGCAAAGTGGTGCCCCGCTCCTCTCAAGGAGCAAGTGGCCTAGCACACCGCGCTGGCTGGTGTTCTGCCGGTTGGCGCGTCGTGCTGGCCCAGCGCGGCCTGGCCTCACTCAACCCGACTTTCGAAGTTTCTCTACACGCGTCGTGCTCCCTTTATTTATCTCCAATCCATGCGTATGCCTACTATTGGTTAACTTTTATGGGGTGTAACATCCTCCCCCCTTAGGAACATTCTTCCTCGAATGCCCACTTGGTGTACAGGGGTTTATCTCTTTTTAGGAGTATTATTCGGGAAAAAATTTGGCAGAGTCTCCCCTGTAATATGGACTATCCAAAACTCCTAAAACGTAGAAAATTCTAGTACAGATATTTTATATGTCATCACAACAACCCTTTCATCACAGAATTTGTAATCAACTGAATAATACGTGCAACATAAATCAACAATCAACAATTAAATCAACATTTGTTTACCTTAACTACATAATTTAGACTACGCCTGTAACAAATGAGGGTATTTGGATTTCATGTCGTCCTCAGCCTCCCAAGTCATTTCTTCTCTATTCTTGTTTCTCCACAGTACTTTAACAGAGGCAACATCCTTCCTCAATCTACGAACCTGCCGATCTAATTTGGCCAATGGGACTACTTCATAAGCTAACTCCTCGGTAATCTGGATGTCCTTAACTGGCACAGCTCGGGACGGATCCGTTATGCACTTCCGTAGCATTGACACATGAAAGACCGGATAACCAGATTCTAATTCTGAAGACAAATCTAGCTCGTACGCTACCTGGCCTACTCTCCAGAGGATTCGATAAGGTCTAATAAACCTCCAGCTGAGCTTGCCCTTTTTACCAAATCTCGTCACGCCCTTCATCAGCAAAACCTTCAGAAATACCCAGTCACCTATGGCAAACTCCAGGTTCCTCCGCCGCACATCAACATAGGATTTCTGGAGGCTTTGAGCTGTCGGCAGGCATTCTCTGATAAGCTTCACCTTCTCATGTGACTGATGGATAATATCTAGTCCAATTAATCCCGATTCTCCTACATCGAACAAACCAACCGGAGATCTACATTTCCTCCCATATCAGGCCTCATATGGTGCCATTTGAATTGTTGAATGGTAACTATTATTGTAAGAAAATTCAATAAGCGGTAAGTGTTCATCCCAACTTCCCCCAAAATCCAGCACACATGCCGGTAACATATCCTCGAGCGTCTGAATTGTACGTTCTTCCGCCCTTCTGTTTGAGGATGGAAGGCCGTACTCAAATTAACCTGCGTCCCCAGGCCCCTTTGAAAGGACTACCAAAATTTAGCTGTAAACTGTGCTCCCCTATCATAAATAATTTATTACGGAACACCATGCAATCAGACTATCTCTATGATATATAGTTCAACATAGTCTTCAGTTGAGAAAGTAGCCCTTACTGGCAAAAAATGAGTTGATTTCGTCAACCTGTCAACAATCACCCAGATCAAATCAAATCTGCGTCGGCTACGGGGTAGCCCAGTTACAAAGTCCATATTGATAACTTCCCATTTCCACGTAGGCACTGCTATCTCTTGTGTTAACCCACCGGGTCTTTGATGTTCTGCCTGCACCTGTTGGCAATTAGAACATTGTGCTACAAATTATGTTACCTACTTTTTAATTCCCGGCCACCAGTAAATCTCTTTTATATCATGATACATCTTTGTTGAACCTGGGTGAAGAGACTAATGGGAATAATGTACCTCGCTCATGAGCTGCTGGCGAAGCCCTGCCGCATCCGGCACACAAAGTGACCCCTATACCTCAAAACTCCATCTTCAGTTACCTTGAAATCTACTACTTCCCCTCGCCGAGCCTTATTTCTAAGCTGGACCAGGTTAGGGTGTTCATACTGTCGTCCTTTCACCTCTACAACCAACGATGACACTTTAGTATCCTGGGTGATATAAAATGTTCACATCGTAGTCCTTCAACAGCTCTAACCAGTGACGCTGCCGTAGATTGAACACTTTCTATGTGAAAATGTACTGGAGGCTCTTATGATTAGTAAAAATATCTACGTGGACACCATACAGATAATGCCTCCATATTTTAAAGGCATGAATTACTGCGGCCAACTCCAGATCATGGGTGGAGTAGTTCTTTTCATGCTTCATCAGCTATCTAGAAGCGTACGCAACTACTTTACCATGTTGCATCAGAACACATCCTAACCCGACGCCTGAAGCATCGCAGTACACTGCATAACCCTCTGATCCTTCTGGAAAGGCTAATACTGGTGCTGAGGTCAACCTGTTTTCCAACTCCTGGAAGCTCTGTTCACATTCTTTAGTCAAGTGAAATTTAGCTACTTTCTTAGTTAGCTTGGTCAAAGGCGCTTCTAAGGTAGAAAATCCTTCCCCGAACCTTCTATAATACCTGGCTAAGCCCAAGAAACTACGTACCTCAGTCAGAGTGGTAGGTCTAGGCCATGTTTTTACTTCTTTAATCTTCTGCAAATCTACCTATATACCAGCATCTGACAAAATGTGGCCCAAAAAGGCAACCGAATTTAGCCAAAATTCACATTTAGAAAACTTCTAATACAACCAGCGATCCCTAAGAATTTGGAGCACTGCTTGTAGATGATATCGGTGATCTGCCTCTGAACGAGAATACACCAGGATATCATTGATAAATACAATCACAAACAAGTCCAGACATGGTCTAAAGATGTTGTTCATCAAATCCATGAACACTGTTGGAGCATTCGTCAAGCCAAAGGACATGACTAGAAATTCAAAGTGGCCATACCTGGTCCTGAAAGAGGTTTTTGGAATATCCCTCTCGCGAACCCGAACCTGATGGTACCTAGAACTTAAATCAATCTTTGAGAAATACATCGCCCCTTGTAACTGATTAAACAAGTCATCTATTCTGGGAAGCGGATAGTTGTGTTTTATAGTGACTTTATTTTACTACCGGAAATCTAAACACTTGCGAAGGGAGCCATCCTTCTTTCTCACAAATAGGACTGGCGCATCGCTGTTCAGACCAAACTACACGCAAGTGCATGTGGTCGTACAAGTAGTAAAGTGGCTTTATTTCAAGCCAAGTATCGATCCCACAGGGACTGAATTACGGTAGTAATT